>JAHLJT010001718.1:0-19956 GCA_031308135.1 Acheta domesticus
AGATCTTAGAAATTCTCTTGGTATTGTAGAAGTACCACCAGATGCATTTGTGTTGCCTGAAGAATGAATGGAAATACATAAGCATGATATTCAAAGCGTATTTCGCGCGTCCTAAAAAATCACCCATGTTAAGAAAGAAACATCGTTAGATATAGCACCCACTTAGGAGGCTCAGGGCATCAATTGATGCCACTGCAGTGCCTCTCCCTGGGAGAGACTAGGGTTCGAGTCACGATAGTGGTATAGTATTTTTCGACACGAGCTAGATAGCTAGGTGGAATTCAGCCGCCATCAGGAGGAGAATTCTTGCGGCCGGCTGTTCTGATCGGTAGTTTTCCGTGGTTTCTTCGATCAACACCTGGCGACTGTGGGATCAGTATCTTAACAAACGGGGCACGGACCGCGCGCGATCTTTCCTCCCTCTTCCTTGTCCAGTTGTCGCCCCCGTACACACTCTTACAGTTACATGCACTTCACTACCACATATCTCAGGAGACCAGTCAGGAGGTTAGAGCTTGTTCCTGCTGAAGCGTGCCCTGCTGGTGGAAGTACCTGGTTTGAGAACCCCTTCCCCCGAGCCGTCGTGCATATTGGCGCGGGATCTCCCCTTCTGGCGGGGGAAGATCATCGCCACCTCCCGCGATAAAAACGGACACTATATTCACGGGATTAATGTCCTTAGAAATTGACGCTCCGGGAATCACTAATCATTTATATATATATATATATATATATATTATATATAATATATATATATATATATAGATATATAGCAGTTGGAAGCTTCTCGCTGCTGACGTACGGAAGGCCTGCATTGGGGGCGTTGAGGTGGCGAAGTGAAAATATCTTTACATTTTGTATCTCAAGTGTGATTAAATTGAATTATTTAGAAACCCTATTTAATATCGTGCAGTTTTTTCCCCAAAGAAATATTGTTTCTGTATAAGAAAAAACTCATTCCGTGAATTTTAAATCAAATTTTAAATTTCAATTGTTTACTAGCTGCTAAATTTGGCATTACTCTTGATGTGTTTCTCTTTAGTGTCTCCAAATATAATTAGACCTCAAGTCACATTTAAAACTGATGATTAATTATTTTTATTTGAAATAGAGAATTCTTTTTACTCATTTTAATAAAATGGCAACCTTTTCAAATTATTTACATTCAGTCACAAGTTAGAACATGTTAATATATTTAATTAGCTAAAATTCTCAAGACGTATTTTTTATTATTTTGAACAGTTTTAGGTAGGAGGTGTCAGAAGAGATTTCATTTTGCAGGTTTTGAAAGTTGACGGTGTGTCCTAAGCTGAACATGAATTTCACGTCTCGTAGCTTCTATAGCCATTTCAGAGTGGATATTTGATTTTTCGTTGAACCCCAGCCCCCGTCGTAGAAAGCATGGCCCGTGCGAACCGTCAGAGGATTAAGCGCTGGGATTTGCGCGCGGACTCGCGTCCAGCACTCGCAATCGCGTTAACGGCGCGGGCGACTTGCGGCCTCGGGCCAAGCTCCCTCCGAGCAGCCCCCGGCGCGCTCCACACAGCCACACGACGCGACGCGGTAAGTCCTTTCAACCAGCCATGCGCGCACAGTTAGTTACACTCTTGTTTGTACAGTCTATATTTGCTCCAAAATCGTTAATTTTAAGTGGAAAATTAATGCTAATGAAAAATATATTACAAGATAATTGAATAATTCCAATTAAAAAAAATATAACATTGTACACCTAGACGAAATGGCCTTGAATTTGAAGTTCACCAGCGCATTTTGAAGCTTGGAAACCTTCCTAGCGGCTAGTTCCCGAGCGACTAAATCGCGGTGAATTTAAAATTCAAGGCCATTTCGTCTACGTGTACAAAGTTACATTTTATTTAATCGGAATTATTCAATTATCTTGTAATATAGTTTTCATTAGAATTATTTTTCACTTAAAATTAACGATTTTCGAGCAAATTATGGACTGTATAAACAAGACTGTTTAACTGTAAACTGAATATCTGGAGACCTTTGATTGTTAACAGGGAACGAAATGTTAGCACTTTTCAAGAAATAAATCCAAAAAGTGCACTATTGGTGACCCGGCATAATTTCTGTGGATTCGAAACTTTTTTCCTTTAAACGATGACGTTAAATTCTTGGAAGAATCTACGTACGTCTCCATATATAAAACGCTATGTAAAAGCTCTGCATACTTCATCTAAGAGTACTTCAACGATTATGGCTTACAAATGTTATGAAATATTATTGAAATGTTCCACGTAATCCATTCTCATGAGCAATGATGAGTACGAGAATTGATATCAGTAGATTCATGAAAATCAGTAAATGCCCAAAATATCATGCAATAAAACATTTTTGATGGAAAAAATGTTCTAATTATAATATCTGTAATAATATATTCGTGTGTAACCGCTCGCTAAGGCGATTACACCGGGTCGCTGGAATTTTGAATTCGCGCCACTACCCACTGTTGCAATTCAGCATGAGACAAATAAGGGGCTTTGCACGAACAGCAATTAACGCAAAATTCCGCACTTCAAAGGAAACAGCCAATCACAAGTTTTCGAGTCCCTTCAAAACGAATTTCTTTTGAACTAAAAAAGTTTGAGCATTTCATTACTGAGCGTAAAAAAAAGATCGGCGTACGCAACGAGAAGTACAAAGAGTATAACGTATAACAAAGAGTTTAACGATTCCGCAATCATATGTAAGAAGGTCGAAAAGAGGTAAATGAAATTGCATACATTTACTGATTCTTACGATAATTTTAAATATTACAAAATAAGAATGAAACTGAATATTCAACTGGGCAAACTACTCGTACAACCGAATTAGAGGTTATACGGCATGGAGAACTTTGTCGAATACTTATAAAAGAACAATGCGAACCGCGTGTCTTTCCCGCTTTTTTTCTTTTTAATTTCTCATCTGAATGTTTCTTTTCGCTCTTTCTCATTCTTATCCATTCTAAATCTGGATGAGAAATGCACTAAATGAGTAAACATTATATTGGACCTGGCCACTGCGGAAAGAAGGAAGAGGTATTCCATCAGGAGAATGGATGCGAATGCTTCCATTAAGCGTACATATACTTGGGGTTTTTATTTCTTGGCGCGTGGAGGCGTGTCATCACGATGCAATATCTCACGGTATTTCGCGTCGTTCTCGATTGTGCCGCTAGGAGTCGCATGATCGCCAGGACTGCCCGATACAGTCGCGTTGTTTTAACGTAGTTATTGTTTTAATGTAGTTGTAACGTAGTTAACGTAGTTATTGTTTTAATGTAGTTGTAACGTAGTTAACGTAGTTGCTTGTTTTAACGTACTTATTCAGTAATGGCAATCAAGCCCTTTAAATCATTGTATGTATATACGTTTACATTTCTTATGTGCATAAATTAGTAATCTGCCATTTAGGATTCTCTTTTTTGTTTTGTTGACTTTTTATTCTGTGCCTATTGTATTATGTTTTCGTATGTGTGCTTGTAGGTATTTGTGTTTTTTATTTCAGCTTTTTTTGTGCATTCACTGATTGAGTAAATTCTGAAGTTTTGTCAATTTATGTATCTTTTTCTAGAATAATACATGCTGAAATTTACCTAAATTTTACCAGAATTTTTCTTCATTTTTCCTATTTGTCGACGAATTCTCGGACCCTGGTAATATTTTATGCATACATTAGACTGTGAATATTACGTGACATCCATCAAACACTTGGATGGCAAAGGTCTAGTATTCAATCGAGCTTGAGTCATGGGCTCCAGGAATTTTTCTTGAGTAATTAAAAAATCCGAGAGGTGGCTCTTGGTCGATACAATTTGGATCGTGATGTTAAAACTGTAATCTCAATTCTGCAAAGCAAGATTAACGTTTTCTGCAAAGCAAGATTATCCTCCCGTCCTCTGAATAATAAAAACACAACACACTCGCCAACAAAAAAACTAAATTAATAATTTGTATATATTAGGGCTTTATATTTTGATAATAAAATGCATTTTAAATCAGTAAAAATCTAGAGTAAGTAAATATTGATTTTAAATAAAGATTACCATATGAACCATGCGCAGTCCCATTTTTAAACTTGCACCATCTGTTTTGATACATACAAGGATTATTTTAGAATTTTTTCAATTTTTTTTGAAGATGAGCATTTTGAGAAACTTAAAATCAAATTTTGAATTGAAATTTGAAAAACGTTTTGAACGCAACCCCTATTGAGTTTGTTTATCATATAAAAGGCCATAAAGAAAGCTGCAAAATGACACCTGTTTCAGCTCTTCTATCTTAATTTGGTGAGGTTCTACATAAAATTTAAAAATTTTCGGGAACCCAATTTTTGCAAAATTTTACATGGCTGTATTTCAGAAACGGGTGGAAATATTTTATACTCAACAATTTGTAGTTTTCTTATTCTCCATTCATACTATCTATGTGTCAAATTCCATCTGAATCTGAGATGGTGATGTAAAATGACTGTGTTGATTTAATATGGAATGACCCAGTTTTGATTTTTTTTAATTTTTCGAAAAAAACGCGCAACTCCCTAAAATGGGACTAGCACTATTTTCTTTACCGTCCCCTGTTACATATGTGGAGAAAATTTAAATAAACAATTTTGAGCTGTTTTTTAGGAAAAAATTGCGTAAATTTAAGTGCAAATTGCGCAAAAACTACTCTTTTAAAAAATGTACATGACCTTTTTTAAAAGCTTATTTTGTACAACAGACTTTGTATAAGGCTAAAATCTTTCTTTGCAACTTTGTAGTTACAAAACCAATTTTTGCAACTTTCGAAAAAACGAGCAATACCCGAAAATGAGACTAGAACCATATGTTTTACCGTCCCTTATTACATAAGTAGTTTCCATTTTACATAAGTGGTTTACATACATTATATTTTCTAGTTTTTATTTTTTTGTACTTTTAAAAAAATAGGGGATTTCAACGAAAGTGAGACTAGCACCATTCTCTTAAATATTTTTCAAACTATTCAACAATAAAATTTTAAAAAAATTAGAAGCCATTTTTTAATTTTGAAAATGTCCGAGGGACTTCGAGTAAAGTACCAATCAAAATCAAAATATCGGTTTCAGATTTCAGAGGCCGCGACATCAACCAGAATGACTGGGGAATATCAATTTTGAAGCAAATCGTCCTGAACGGTTTATGCGCTAGCGTTTTGCACAGACAGACGTTTTGCTGTCAAACGATTTTTCGATATGAAGGATGCTTACAGAAATGTTTTTCTAAATTTAGCAACTGGTACCAGAGCCCGCAATAAGAGTCTTTGTGTCGAAAATTCGCCGTTTTCCAGTGCACGATTACAAGACTTTCTCTTCTTACGTTAGTAAGAAAGTAAAAATACAAATCTCTCTCTGAACCATCTCGCCTTAGAGCGCCACGCCATGGCACTCCCCTGCTTGTTCATTTCATGGTGAAGATTTTCACTATGGTGTCAGTCAAGTACCTCCCCGCCTCGCCTCGCCTTGCCTTGCCGCGCCACACCACACCAATTCTGTCCGGAAGTTCCTCCAACCCCTTCTCGAGCACTCCGAAACGCCTCTTGCCACACACCGTAACTGCCCCAGTCCCATTCGGGCTGGAGGTGGGTGGCTGGCAGCCCCTCCCCAAGCTAGGATTGAGGGCGGAGGAGGGGGAGGCGGTGAGCCTTGAGCGCAAATGAGCCTTACCGTTTGGCAAAAAAGAAGACGCCATTGATAGGCTATCTTAACCTGACGGGGCGGCGACAAACTGAATTGTTGGAGGCAGCCAGGGCCGCAAAATCATTTTTTTAGTGATACGCGCGAAATTCATATTCTAACCCTCATAATCCATTGCAAACACCATGGAGCGCCCAGCTGGGCGGAAAATTAATAGTCTGTAGTCCGGCCGGCACAAATGTGTTACCAAAACCTAATTTGTTACTTTATGTCTGTCAGAATACACATTCGGCGACCAGGCAGGTGCGATGGGGGTGCGCGGGGCGGCGGCAACGGAGACTGCTAGGAGAGAGGGCTGGGCGACGTATAATGCTGCACCGCACACGGGTCATAATTATTCCGGATAGCACAACGACCTGCTTTGGAACTTGTTTCGGTAATCTTTTTAGTTTGAATACAGTTTAGAGTAATATTGTCAAGCTTCACAAGCTACAGTGTAACCCTTTACTATGCATTTTGTGAGCTTCAACTCAAAAGTTAATTCGTGGGAATTAGCAAGCCTGCCTTGTATGAAGAGTTAAAATTCGTGAGAATTAAATACAATTATTATCGGAGAGAGAAAGTTAAATCTGTACGACTGGTTTTTGCATGATTGGGTTTGAAGTTATCTTTACCGCTACGCTCCTCTCTGCTGACAATCCATTATTGTTTTAATGTCATGAAACTGCTGTTTCACTTCTGTAAATTCCCAAGCTTGGTGCAGCTGTCAGCTGCCGGTTAAAACGCATTGTACCAACGCTCCGGAAAGGTCTCTTCTTCATTTCCGTCACACGTACCGCAGCTACGAAATGCAGAAAATACAGAAAGTATAAATTGTAACCGTTTTGTAAGTGTTCCGACTAAGCAGAATTATAACATAAATAATAATGCGGATGACAGCAATTGAGGGCCGAAATATACTTACATCCTTGTGACTGGTGACTTAAATTGGATCTCTTGGAATAATTACGGGCGCGCTAGAATTGAAACACTAAAAAATTTCTCTAAAAAGAATGTGAAACTTTGTTTATTACTTTCTCGTGTACGTACAGATATATGGAGTAGCCTACTATATCCGTAGTTTAGAGAAAGTTATGTAATGCAGCGGAAAATCGATTTCGAGATTTCAACGAAAATGCATGTTTTGGGGTCTCCTGATACCGAAAAACTGTTGTTGTTTTCTTTCAAAAAACTTTCCGTCCGTCCGTCCGTCTGTCTCTGAATACGGCTATCGCCTAAACCATACGTCCGATTTCTTCCAAAGTGGATATTCCCCGTCGATTTCGCTCGATTCAAGACGTTGCAATTTTGAAAAACTTTCTTCAAAATTGGGAGATACCTTACATGAAGCCCAAGGGACATCAATTATTTTTCAAAAAAACGCCTCTATATTCTTTACATGAATCCCCATGGACATTTTCAATTTTTTTTCAAAACGGCTTCAAATTATTTCTTTAAATTTCTAGTAAGAATTAAGGAAAACACACTTATTAAGGTGGCAGAGATTCGATTTTCACGGTTAACTCTGAATTTTCGAAAATTGCAAAACTTTGAATTTTCTAGGCGTCTTCCCCCAACTACAAAATTGAAGATAGAGTATTTCTCCTTCAATTAAATTTGTTTTTCATAGTGAGTTGTCCTATTGAGGCCGTGCGCATTTTTTTTTGAAATTTTAGTAGTTTTCACTCAATATTGCATGCAATATTTGGAATTTTTGAAAATTACAAAACTATATTTTCTTAAAAAACGGCTCCAAATGTTTCTTAAATGTTTTTGGTAAGGGTGATGCGTAGGCCTATACTCAATGATACAACATAAACGTCATATTGCACTATTCTTTTGTGTTTTGAAAAAATTACAAAAATTCAAATTTTTCTTGTATCTCACGTCGTTTTAATTTTACATTAGCGGCGATTTGTCCACATATTATATTTACGAGTATATACGCTATAAATAATGTGAAGTAAAGTTTCTCGAGAACTCAACTGTTTTTCTGTGAAAACTAGCTCAAAATTCCGCATTTACAGAAACGCTCAAACGCCACTTTCTTATATAAGACTCCAGATTTTTTGTTCAAACTTTTCGAACGGATATTATTAATTGCACTCTTTCACACGGCGTAACGTTCAAATTGGGGTATTTTTTTGTTTTTCAAAAATTACACAAATGTAATTTTTTGAACGATTTCTTGCACCGTTAATATGCACTTTAGCAACAATTTTAAACACTATTGTATTTTTAAGTTAAGTGCTTCAAATGACTTCAAATGAAGTCTTCGAAAACTCAAAAATGTTCTGTGAAAAATACCTTCAAATTTCACATTTTTAGTAACGCTTAAACTCCATTTTCTGAAAAAAGAAGCCAAATTTTTCAAAGAAAATTGCCATTTTCCAAAGACAATTGTTCTTTAATATTCTAAAATTAATATTTTCGTTCTACCATTATGTGACCATCCGTTTCCCTCCGAAAGCTCAGGAAAACGTGGCACATTTATTGCCCGCACGAAGAGCATCATTACTGATGACACGCGCCGCACAAACAGAAGAGAGCTGCTAAGTAGTTATAAGTATCACCAGAGTTCACTAGAATCGCTTGCTAGGGTAGCAGCGAGGTAGAAGGCATTTCCCATTCCTTTTTGTAACGAGTCGTCTAGCTGTGAGGTTGTACGGACGTAACGTATCAACGTGGACGCCATCAATCGGACGAAGAAAAGGGATCTGAGCTCTTCAAAGACAAAAGGAAGAGGTAATTAATTCTTTCAAATTAGTACGAAAAGAATTTACTATTTAAGAATTAATAACAGGAGGTTTAAGAAACAGGGGAAGAGGAGATGGAGCCTTGTTTATAATTGATCAGAATCTAACACGTGGTTCTCATATCCTTCTTTTCCAGCTCAAATTTCTCGTTTTCTTTTAGTCTTGATTCTACTTGCTCTTAATTCTATACTGGACATAATTGGAGAATAATAGCGGCATATGGTTAAAACATTTACGTCAGCAAAAGACGGGTATTTGACCACACCGTTGGCCCAGAGGGAGTTCTATTGCAGAGGGGAGCTTTGGTAACGGTACTCGATTCAGCGGAGCGAGCAGCGAAGGGGAGGCGCACAGCAGCAAGGTCACCGATGTCGCCACTGCTCAAGGTTCATAAGACGGCGTGTTGAAAAAGGATTTCAAAGTACGAGAGTTCCTTTTACAAACATTCTAGTGCCCAGAACTTGTTTAGTGGGAGCAGATAAAGTAATTCTGTGCAAATCGAGAGGAGGATGTAATATTAGGTTATTAGTTAGAGGAAGAGAGAATTTTTTTAGAACTGATAGAATCAATCATTCTTATTCTCTGTAAAAAAATTAGAAACAGTTAAACTTGATTTTTATGTCACATAAAAGAGAACATAATGGTACCAAAAAGTGGGTAAAGGCCTAGTAAACTTTCTTTTGAGTTGTGGAAAGGACACTGTCAATTTGTAAAGTAGCAAAAGAGAGAGGAACGTATAAAACATAAAGAAAAGTTTGTGTTGGTTGGATTGTGTGTATATTCTATTTTACAGCCGAGTGACAGTGTATTTTTTATCTGTTTTCTATGTATTATAATGATCTTAGTGTATGAGATTTCTATGCCACAAATTTTTCATCTCAGATTATAGTAAGTTTTTGGTGTAAAACTGTGTTTTAATGTGAATGATTGCGAGACCGTAGTGTCGAGATCCACATCCCTGATCCCATCATTTTTCATCATTTTTTTATGTGGCCGACCGTCATCCCGGCTGAGCTACCCCAACCATCCAAGGGAAATTACTAAAAATCCCTCTCCCTTATTCAAAGACGGTGGAGGTCGCATTAGGAAACCGAAAAATTAAGAAAATGTCAAAAAATATACTGTGGGGGTGGCGATAGATGGCAGCAGCCACCAGAGTATGTGGCAATTCCATATAGCTAGCCCAGACTCAAGGAAATAGAAAACTAAATGCACAGAAAGTCTGTGCCATTCTGTAGCGGCCATACTTTCTTTAAAATTTGTTGTAAAAATATAATTAAAAACGCTTATAAAAGTGGCATATGTCCGATTTTCACGGTTAACTGAATTTTTCGAAACTGCAAACTTTGAATATTTTACTTTCCTGTATACGTACGTATACACGGAGTGATATGTAGTACAGGGAAAGTTATGTCATTCTGCGCGAAAAAATGGCCAATTTCGCCAGAAAAAAAATTCGTTGTCGGACCGTGATAACGAAAAACGTGGATAAATACAGTTGCTAAATTAAGAAAAAAAATCTCCTAACACATTGTGTAGCCAGAAACCCTCTTTACTGGGTACTGATACCCGAAAAAACCAATTGAAACTAAAACGTCCGTCCGTTCGTCTGCCTGTCTGCCTGTCCGTCTGTGAACACTTCTAGCGCCTAAACCATACGTACGATTTCACGGCCCGGCGACGAATTTTTTGGTAATTGGCCATTTGTTTCCAGGCAGCAAATACTCTTTCCTGCATAAAAATTGCCCTAATCTAATCCTTTTGGGATCAGTTCAAGATTCTAGAAATATAACCTTTTCGTTTTTCTTTGTTGCGTGGCTTAGTTTATTTTGTAACCTATTTTAAGTGCTTAAAACTCGAATTTTTCATGTCAATTAGTGCCTAATTTCGTAGTTTTGTTGTGCTTATTTTAGATGCCTAAATCATACCTTCTTTTGTGCCTGAAATCCGAGGTCTTGTGGATAAACTCAAAGAATTGCTGCAGGGAATAGGGCTTACTGTGCTAATACAGACCTATTCAGAAGTAAGCTACTGTCAAAAACTGCAAAAACTCCGACTTTATAAAAAGTCACAATAAGTAGTAACATATGCGGCAGAGACCTGGACACTGAAGAAAAATTAAATTCATGACTAAATGTATTTGAAAGAAAAAAAATGAGAACGATTTTGGTCCAATAAAGGGTTTGCAGGCAACCTCCTGGAGAATAGGGTAACTCATGAAATTGGTGTGTGCTCTGCATAATAAAATCTAAAAATATTGGTAAATCACATTATCTCATTTCGGCTTGGGGGTTGGTTGGTATGGCTGAATGCCAGAATAAAGAATAGTGAAGAATAGTTATAACTGACACCCGATTGCAACAATAAAGAAAGGGAGAGGGGCTGAAAAGTCGGGGGGGGTGGGAATAGGTGTGTTTTGAAGGACATAAAGAGACTAGGGTGCTCAAGAATAGCACAGCCCTTTCCCGCATAAGTTTTCTGTTTCCTTTGGTCTCGCTAGTTTATTCCGACTAGCCACATCCTCTTGCTGCCATCTTTCGGCCGCCCAAAGTATGTTTTTTAAAAACATTTTCCTTCAATTTGTTTGTGGTTTTTCCCGAATAGAGGACGGAAATATTATTTTATAATATTAAAGACAGTAGAACCTCGTCCCTAAATGGCAAGTTTGTCTATTGAAAAATTTGAAGATATTTTTTACAGAAAATTTTTGAGTTTTTTCAAAAACTTCTTTTAAAATCATATTTGAATTACTTAGTCCAAATACAATAGTGGGTTTTACGAAATTGGGCTGGTAATGTGCATATTAACGGTGTGAGAGATTATTTAAAAAATTATGCTTGTTTAGTTTTTGCAAAACAAATGAAATACCTCAAACTGAATTTATAAACGGTCCATATTGGAAGAGAGAAATTAAGCACTTTCCGTTCGTTAAGGTACCCAAAAACGTGTATTTTCGTTGAAAGCTCGAAATAGATTTTCCGAAAGCATTTACATCAGCCTTTCCCTACACTAAGTGAATGTAGCGAATGTATACGGAAATTAAAAATTGCGCCACCCGTCGTAACACTAAGGTGTAGAATCGTGCGCGGTGTCCCAGACTGCCGCTGCAGAGCACAGTAGATGCTGACTGTTATTTCTAAACTCAGCCGGTAGCAAGGAAGAGCGTTTGACGAGGTGTGCTCAGTGTGCGAGTGGGGCTGGTTCGCGCCTGCGATGCTGGGGCCGTCGGCGTCGGGAGATTGCGCTCCTAACTGCAATCGCTGGGGCTGCACCACCCGCGCAGTAGTTTTTGGCGCGACCTGTACTCTAATTTATATATCTGCAGCGCGGGCGGCGTGCGGCGGGGCGGAGCTAAACCTCGTCCAAACTTCAGATGAGGTGGCAGAGCGGCACTGGCTGGTAAGCAAGCAAACGGCAGTGGAGATGGCGTGGAGCTTGGGGCTTGGGCGGGGGCGAGGAGATGTTTGAGGCGAATTTGACGAATGACAACGCTTACAAGAGGAAAGGATTCGCTATTTTGACATTCCCCAAAACAATCGAAAACACAATTCGAGGCATATTGATTAAAGATCATTACGGTAAATAAAGGCTTTGGAAATGAGATACAAGTAATCCCCTCGACATTCGCGATTCGCTGTTCGCGAGTTCCGAACACTTCGCGATTAGAGAATTGCTCCTGGTTTAATATTTGCGTCTTCGACATTCCCGAATGGTCTTTTGGTAGTTATATTTTCTTTGAAAAGCGATCACAATTTCATTTCCTTTATTATCATCATCTGAGAAACGAACTCGACAGACTTTGGAGCTCGCAGTAAAACTTTCTTAAAAAATTACACAGATGAATATCAATTCACATTTTATCGAATGACACAATTGTAAAATAATTAATTTCAGTTGCGCAACAAATTGGAGGTAGGGTTTTGTGGCCAAATGAATAGAAGATCCATTCAGTGTACATGTGCAACTCTCATTATAGTGAGCTCGTTGTAAGGAGCTTCGGGAAATCATCAGTGAAGAAAACGCCAATCGACAGTAATGAAGTAACCGAAGCGACACTACCGTCCCGGAAGAGCACTTCAATGTCAAACTGTTGATGGCGTTCTAAAATCAAAAAGCGCTTGGTGAACTGGCATTCGAAATGTGATCCAAAGATGGAAATAACTTCGAAATTTAAGAGAGAATAGAAGCAGGAACTCTTTCATATTTGGATATAGCAACTGCGAGAAAGGTGATTAAAAGGTAATAAATAATACACGTATGAGTGAGTGTTTTCTAAAAGTAAAATAAAATTATTCATTGATTACTTGCTGCAGGAGTCATGGGACGCGGTTTATAATACTATTGATATAAACGATAAATATTATTCTTTTTTTTCAAACGCTTTCATTTCATTTTAACACTTGCTTTCTCTTCAGAAAAGAAAATTTAGTATATTTCACGCAAAAACAATTCTTGATAACACAGGGGATTAGATACATCATGTAAAAACAAACGAGTTCTTTCTTTCATTTCTAAGCATCATAACGTATCTCAAGATTTCCTCCTGTACTTTAAAAAATACAAAATCATTGTTTAAGAAAAGTCATAAGGCAGGTTAAAATCATGAAATACGATCAGGATATTTTGTAACTCAAATAACAAAACAAAATCAATATGGATATAGTAAAAAATGCGACCAAACCACTAGAAACCTTGTAGAGAATGTTGGTTTTAAAAGATAACGATAGAGATGTGAACGATCCGGCAACAGTGGCTAGTCTCTTTAACCAATACTTTTCGAGAAATTGCTGTCGATCTCACAAGGGTTTTCAGCCACAAAATTCAACATCTGACGTTTTCCCTAAAGTCTTAGACACTATGTTCGTTTCCGAAACCTCTTCCTATGAAATCTCAAAATAATCGGTAAATTAAAATAAATATTCGGCCGGTTTAGATGAATTTCGGATTGTTTGTTAAGACGTGCGCGCCAGCCATTATACACCCGTTAACCTCACATATTTAATGCATCCTTTATGCAGCCGGAATTTTTTCCAGATATTTTTAAAACAGCTAAGATTAAGCCGCTCTTCAAAAAAGGCAAGAAAATGAAGTTCAAAATTATCGGCCAATTTCTCTTTTGTCAGTTTTTTTCAAAAATATTAGACTTTTTTTATGTGCGCGAATGAAACCTTTCTCAATAAAACGACAACGCGTTTTCAAATGCGAACATGGATTCCGGGAAATCAAAATCTCGGAAACAGCAATTTTTTCTTTTCTTAAGGAGTTGCCTTCATCATTGGCTCAAAACGAAGCAACTATTGGAATATTTTTTAGATCTTTCAAAAGCTTTTGACTGTCATTGATCATAACATTTTTACTTTCAAAAGTACCGTTCGTATGGAATCCGTGGTATTGCTCTAGATTGGCTATGTTCGTACCTTAAACAACGATCTCTAGAGAGTAGAAATACCTTACTGGAATGATGGAACTTTATGTACACACCTTTCCTGCACATGGAGTCCCGCAAAGTATCGATTTTAGGCCCTATTCTCTTCCTATTATACGTAAATGGACATGCCCTTAGCGATTCGAAACGGAAGAATAGCTCTCTTTGCGGATGATACAAATATTCTTTGCAACATAGAAACCGTAAATAGATAACCGTAAATAGACGTTTCAAATTGGTTCCGTAATAACAAATTAAAAGTAAATGAAAAATAAAACTGTTTCAATGCAGTTTTCCATATCAAATTAAAAAATTCCTTACTCCATTGAAAATGAACGATGTGCCATTGACTGATGTTTAATGTAACAAAATTTTTAGGTCTATCAATTCGAGTCAAACCTCAAATGGAATGCCCACTTAAATGAATTGAACACAAAATTAAGTTCATTATGCTACGCGTTCAGAATTCTTTCAAAATTCCGTCAGCCTTCATACAGCTCGTTGTGTATATTTTGCCAATGTTCACTCCCGCCTGAGATATGGCATAATATTTTGGGGAAAACACATCTTATAGTCTCACAGACTTTCAGATTACAAAAAAAAATTGTACGAATAATAAGCAGATACAACCCACGTGATTCTTGTAAGTCACTCTTTATTAATCTAGGAATTTTACCATTACCTTGTCTCCTGATTTACGATCAGTGAGTTTTTGTCAAAAATGACTTACTTAAGGGCGGGAATATATTTTCAGCAAACGCCGATGTCTATAAGTATAACACACGACGTAGTAATCTATTCACCAAGTGGCGTATCAACAGCTCACTACAAAAAAATTCACATACAATTCATGTACATCTACAACACTTTGCCAGAAGACATTAAACGATTAAATTCAATAGAAAAGTTTACGTCCCCAAGTAAAATCTTTTCTGCTGCATAACTGTTTCAATACAATTCGAGACTATACCGAGCATCAAAAGGAAAGTAGAATTAATTTTAACAATGATAGTTAATGTAATTATTTATCATTTGGACTGCATAATTCTAAAGAACCTGTAACAATATTGTACCACAGTTTCTGGGTTGATGGCCCCCAACACATCGATCAAGGTTTTTTCGTCCAGTTTCCCTTGATCCTTGAGCAAATGCTGAGATGGTCCCTTGTTGTTGCTTCTGGACATAAATGTAACTTCATTTTTGTGCACGTCTTCTGAATTTCAGTGGGAAATATAGTTATTCCAATTATCGTTTTTCATATTATCGCGGCAAAAAGTAATTATTCTTTCCATGAAGAACATGAGGGTCAGGCAGGAATTTATAGCTAAGTTTACCTTCGAAAATATATATTTTCTTATATAGGAGCGAATATTTTGTCAACAAAACGCGAAAAACAAGCTCTTTTCTGTATTCAAAATTCGAACTAAAATAATGGTTTAGGATAGAGCCACAGATTATGAAAACGTGCACAAAATTCACTTCTCGCCCATAGCTCGTCATACGCGTTTTTAACTGTTTTTTGACGTAAATAAATAAATAAAATAAAATAAATAAACACAAAAATTAGCAAATCCTATATACAAATTATTTTCAAACTTCGAAATAAATTTCAAACCTTATTTTATTTCTTCATTTTTGGAATGTTTTTAATTTGTGAATTCTGTTTGTAGTTCACTTAATCAGTTGTACTGTAATTGATTGTCGGATTTTTTTCTTTCTTTTTTAAACAGTTTTTTTCGATATTTCGGAACTTAACACACCTTTCCTTTTTCCTATTTTTTATCTACTCTAACCTTCTTTCTAATTTCCTATTTTCCTTGGTATTTCCTTTGATTTACGGTCTTGCCCCATCCTCTTAACCTGCTGCCATCTATCGCCGCACAAAATACAATTTTTTTAAATTTTTCTTTCTTAATTTTTTTCGGCCTCTTGATGATGGATTCGAAATACTACTTTTATGTATAATATCAAAGAAGAGTAAAACCTCGTCTAGTATATGGACATTTTTGGTTGCAATATTTCGATGCGTTTTTAAGAAAAAGTAGTTTAAACTCTGCTGTAAATGCAAATTTCGAAGTTCTTCTTCAGACAGGAATAGTTTTTTGTTTTCGAAAAACTTTCATTGGAAGTCATTTGAAGCATCTTCACTCAAACATACAATAAGTATACAAATTACTGGAAATGTGCGAATTTACGGCATGAGACATATTAAAAGAATATTTTGTATTGTTTTTAAAGAAAACAAAAGATTATCAGAAAATGAACTTTATGTCATATTATACAGTGAATTAGCACTATTTGTACGAAAAATTTGAGGAAAAAAATTTGGAGCCATTTAGGGAAAATAGTGTTTAAGAATTTATGAAAATGCACTGGCATTTCGGGCTCTTATTCGCAGAAAAATTTGTTGATTTTTCGAGACACTTTATATGTGTGTCACTTAAAGCAAATGCACTCATAAATTCTATGAGGTCAACAAATCGCCTCTAGGGTAAATATCAACGAGACAAAGAGATGCCAAAAAAATTACATTTCTGTAATTTACCAAAAGTTTAAAGAAAATTAATTTCAGTAGTAGACCTCTCCCATTGCAGCTCTCACAGCCGCCAACCAATCTTTATAAATGAGGTCTCTAAAGAAAGAGAAATTTCACGGGACACGTGAACGAATTGCTCTTTGACTTTAAACATTTGAAGGATTTTTATTTTAAAATCGCAGCTAAATATTCATGTCAAATGCAACCGCAACGCTTGTCAATGTTTTTTTGACTCTGTATCGTCAAATAACGTCTAAACAATGCGTTCCATGGCCTTAAAAACTAAAGTTTTGAAGCCAAAGCCTCAATCCGTGGCCAAAGGCCTCAAACAAACGTTTTTTCATACCATAATCTACAAAATGAGTCATGCTTGGACATTCAATTAAATTTTTGGTTCGGGCGCTTCAATACTACCAATGCCACCTAAATATTTAAGCCCTTGTTGCTGGCAAAGACTTTGAATATAGTTGTAATAGTATAAGGCTTCCTAAATCTTATATTTACGTTTTTCTGTTTACACCGTGGTTTGTGCACTCTGACGAGGTTTATTTTCGAAATCAGTAATTCAAGATTTGCTCTCAAGCAACAACTAGAAGTATTATCATCATTGCTTGATACCTATGATGTGTCTTATGCGTGTAGTAAAATCATTCAATGAATGTTTTTCCGTGTTCTGTAGTGCTATGTACCTAATTGTGGAGAGATTGGGTGTACAGTGAAGAGTGAGACTGTGTTTTTATCTTTACCAGTAATTTTCGTTATCAGCAGTGGTTCATGTGAAATTTCAAGTCAGGCGGTTCAGATACGTAGCTTTCTCGAAAGTCAAAGCTAAATTTTTTTGTGACTGTCACAATAAGCTAAAAGCTAATTGTCACAAAATATTGAATAATTACTTCATATAGGTCTTTAAGGAAGTGTTGTGAATTGTTTCAAGAAAACTCTCCATAATATTGAAATAAATCTTAGTTGAAAATTTCTTTTGAACATCAATTTGCGTTTTGTTTGTATTTTTATGTGATATTGTGTTAGTACATTGCAAGTTTACCTTTCTACATGTTTAAACAAAAAAACACTTTTCTTTAAGCACTTTCCCCCTTGAGAGTGGAAATAAGGATAGGGGGTGAGTGTGTGGTTTAACATGCGAGAGTTCTCACACGGGTATTAAGAGGTGGTAGGAGAAAACGTTTTTGTTACGAACCACACAAAGAAACAAACTTTTTAAACAAACTAAAGTAAAATAGCTTAAAATAAATTAAAACAAAAATCAACACGCGCTAGCTTACAGTACTACGTGAATTAATTTAAAAAAGCTACTTAATTTTAAATTAATTTAAAAGAATAGCGTAAGTCACTCGACACTGACAACGATCGCAGTCCAACCCCACAATTTAAATGTTGACGATATCTAGAAGTATGTACATCAACGCCCAGCTGCTAACTCATATTGTAAATAATACAGCATTAGATATTAAATTCAAAGTTCGGTTCGTTAGATACTTAATATACGCAACATCGTTTGAGCAACATTCCCATTCCCAAATAATTTCTGTATGAATAGAGTAAAACACACTTATTAAGGTGGCATGCTGCGATTTTCACGGTTTAACTCTGAATTTTCCCAATTGTTAAAGTTTGAATTTTAAACGGCGTCTTTCTCCCAACTACAGAATTGAAGATATAGATTTTTACTTCAATAAATGTTCTTGTTCTTCATAGTGAGTTCTCAAGTTTAATATTGTTCTTAAACTAGTGCAGGTATGTCATACCCTGCTCAGCAACTTTTGAAAGTGGGATGCGCAATCCAGATCATAATGAATTTGAGGAATATCGCCAATTCAGCTTTAAAGGGTGATCATAATCGTAGTGTGGTATCGACAGTTTATGTTCGTGGTGAAATAGGAACGTTTTTAAAGATTAGTGTGCAAGAGAATAAACTGGTAATCTTTTCATACTATCCGACAGGGGGGAGGTTTGCTCGCTGTCTTGTTAAATTACGAATATTAGAATGATGTCACATTAGAAGAATATGAAATAGTTTTAATAGCTCTTAGAGTCTCTACAATTATCAGAGAGAGAGAGAGAGAAGTAGGGAGGGAGGGAAGGTGGGATTTCTAGCCTGCTTAAAGATATTTAGTTTTGAGTGTACAACATACGCCATAAATAAAATGCGTTTCTCTTTCCTTTTTTGTGAAAATAGCTCCCCACTTCAAAACGTTTTGTTTCTTCCGACATGGCACGTGTTTCGCTTTTTCGCTGCGGCACGTGCCAGCCGCATGAGTGGGGCCGGGGCCGGTCGGGCGCGGGTGTCCATTGCGTCCGACAGCCCGTCAGCTGCACAGCGCTACAGCCCACGCACGTCGCACTCATTAGTCACGTATTGATGCCTTTCGGCCCTCGGGACCAGATGTTCACGGGGCGCGTGGAAGCCCTTCAGTCCTACTGAAAAAAGAAAATTGGATTGTAAAAATTCGCATAGTATTCCGAACATAAAGATAAAGTAATCGAAAGGTGATGTAGTTGAAATAACTTCCTAAAAGAACACAGACCGGCCTGAGGTGGCTCAGGGCATCATCTCATGTCATGTAGTGCTTCTCAGAGTGAGGTCCTTGGCTTGAGTCCTGTCTGTGCGGTGGTAGTATTTTCGACACTAGCTTGTCAGTGGAAGATAATTTTTCTAGCGGCCGGCTGCGCCGATAGGTAGTTTCCCTTATTTCTCCGATCAACACCAGGTGAATACCGCGCGCGATCTGTCCTTCCTCTTCCTTGTTCTATCCTCATCACTAACTTACACACATTCACACTGCACGCACTACACTACCATACATACCGGGAGACCAGTCCGGGTCTTAGAGCTTGTCCCTGCTGGAGAGGAGCCGCTGGCGATGGGAGATGTTTGATGGGAAAATCCGCATGATGTCGGTGCCAAATGTCACCATCCAGTGGGAAGAACACATCCATTTCACGTGATAAAGCATGCACTATACTTATGGGACTAACGTCCACAGCCGTTGATGCGCCCGGAAATACGGAATAACCAAATGATTACAGTCTCCAGCTGACACGAAACGATCTCCCATTTAGATTCTAAACCTTTTGCTGTGTTACTACTGAAATAGGGTATGGCGCTTTCATCTGCTTAAAATGACAATGATAAACTTCTCGAATTTTTCTTGTTACACTGTAGGCTTTTTTTCATTCTACATCTTTTGGTTTATATCAGTTCAGATTGAGATGAAGCTTTATAATGGTTTCGCGATTTTGAAAAAATTTTAAGCATATTTTTCTAGAATGTTTATATAAACCGAGAAGAAAAGTTTACATGTATAAATAGCTTTTCCAAAATTACATAATGTGACCCAAAACAAATGCAGTTGAGTTTATATTTTGGCTCTACATTATTTGAAACTTGGATACACTGTTGTGCAGAATGTGTGTTTCATCTTGTTTTCAATGCGCTGAAAGCTGGAAGAAGACAGAGTTGAAGGGCGCCTCGGACGACTGAGTTTCGTTTTTCCCCGTGGAGACAGGATATCGCGTAG
>JAHLJT010001720.1:0-29043 GCA_031308135.1 Acheta domesticus
AGATTCCTGCGAAAAAGAGCTTCAAATTTCGCATTTACAGTAGCGCTTAAAAGCCATTTTCTTAAAAACAGCTCCAATTTTTCAAAGAAAATTATCATTCAGGACTAGGTTTTACTGTTCTTTAATATTCTTAAATCATATTTCTGATCTACTATTAGGAAACAGAAAAATTAAGAAAATGTCAAAAAATGTACTTTGGGTGGCAAGAGATGGCAGCCGGTCAGAGTAGTGGGGGAAGTCTGATTAGCCACATACACAAAAAAAAAGTATTTAGTACTGTGATAGATGCAGTCGCAAGTCGCGAGGATGGGGGCAAGACCGTGAAGTTAGCACATACCAAGGAAATTAGAAAATTATCCGACGACAAAGTCTGAGCCATTCTGTGGCACCTCCAGTTATTTATTTTATTACATTTATACTAGTCCTATTAACAAAATTATACAATTGTACAATTCTTTTTATTTATTAATTTTTGTAATTGATTATTGCTTTGAAATTAAAAAGTTGGTTTCATAAAGAACAAACACTTTGTCTTTTGTGCCCTGTGTCAAGAACGGTTACATTCAAAATTTACAAGAGCAAGGAAGAATAAAATTGAAAAACTCCCCCAAAAGATATGAATATATATAGAATGGTGAATAATGATAAATAGAGTGATGTTAATTTGTATGCCTTATTGAAATAAAAAGTATGCATTCAATTTCAGGCTACTCTGGAGAATATTAACACTTTCAAAGCAGCTATTAATGCATTAGAATTGGAAGGATATGCAAATTTTTCAACAGTTTTTCACCCAGGCATTCAAGTTATTAGAACAAGTAAGCAAATTAGAAGTCATTATATTTTCAAATTTATAAACTTGAATGATCTATTGAAATATAATAAGGTATTTTGTAATGATGTATATCAAAGAACTGATAAAGCATGTGCATTTTCTGTATTGATAGCAAAGAGAAACTAGAGGCTGTGGAGATGAAAGTGGTACATTATGTAATCAAGCAATCATGTTTAATAACTGATAGTGTAGCAGGTAATATCACTGAAGTATTTGAAAAATATAATAGACTTGATAATGGATCAACAATCCCTGTTCGAGTCTTTACATTTCTTGTTGGAAAGGAAGTTACAAAAGTAATGGAGATAATGTGGATGGCATGTCTTAACAGAGGTAAATATATTTCTATTAATGTTCAAGATGGTTTTTGCTACACATGATTTTTTTCAGTCTACTACAGTTATAAATACATCTAATCTCTTATTAGTAAATTATTAAAATATTTACGTTGTGACTTATTAGAGATGTTCAGAGGCTCTTCATGGAAATTAGTCTTTCAAATGATAAAATTCCTTAGTACAATATCAATATGCCTTTACGTGTGTGTAAGTGTAAGTATGCCTATGAGTGGCATCATGCCTATGAGGGAGTTGGAGATGTGCTTTTTAGAGCAATGGTTGAAGTTAAGTGCAGGAAATGAAACGGAAAACAAACTGAACATCAGTGAAAGCTCATAAATGGGCCCAATACATAACTACAGTGATCCTGGACTTCATGCAAGCAAATTTATTAAGGATATATTAATTACATCATGTTACTGGGTCACTAATCCAATCACTATGTTGTAATGCCTAAAAGGCAGTTCCGCGGAGAGGATGGAGGAGAAGGGAGGTTTGGTGTGGGTGAGTAAAGTCTCTCACATTTAGCTGGCCAGTGTTTTTAAAAGATGTCCACAAAAAAAAAAAAGGACAGGAACATAGTGCCACCAGCCAACCCCCTTGGCCGGATCATCTGGTAATGTTCCGCCGAACAAAGGATGAACACTTCTCCTATCCCATGACCTTCTGTCTGTGTGGAGTTCATCGGTTACATCATTGGCAGGCCCATGTTAACGCCTGAAGGGGACCAGGCCCGGGCCCCCAATGTTTAAGTGCTCCCAATAGTGCTTAAAACAATTATTAATACTAAATTTTTCAAAAATAAAATAAAAAAATGATAGGAAAGTGATGGATAATAATCGTAATATTTATTATATGGAATGTTGCTGGTTGAAGCGGGAATGTCACTCATTGATTAGAAGTTTTGCTTTTTGAAACAAAACTTGTCTTTAAATTGGGGGGGGGGAGGGGTGAAAGTAAGAACAGGGGCACTCAAAATTAACATTGGCTCAAGGCCCCCTAAGCTGTTAAAATGGCTCTTATCATTGGACCCAGTGTCCGCATATTAAACATTCTAAGTGAGGTAAAACTTGTGGTGCTAAACAGCATGTACGTACCATGCAAAATTATGCGAAAAGTACTCAAATTTTCCAAAAATTTTACCTGACCTTATTTCAAAATATATCTTTTAGGAACAGATTTCATTAAGGGAAAAATCTCTCTTTGATATTTAGTTGTAAGAAAACTCCGAAAAAATTTTGATATTTTGCAAATTTCGAAAACATGTTTTTTAACGAACATGAGACCTGTACCATTTCTTTAAACATCCTTCACACTAAACTATTTCGTCATTCAACTAAAAAATTTAATCAAAAACGATGGAGCCTTTTTTTTAATTTTGAAAATGGCTTCATGTAAAGTCCCCCTCACCCCCAAAAAAATTAAAATTTGAGTTTCAAAATTTTTAGCCACGACTTAAGCCAGGTGGATTGGGGAATACCGATTTTGGAGAAAATTGGTCTTACGGTTTAGCCGCTAGCGTTGTTCACAAATGGACGGACAGACAGACGTTTTGCCGTCGTGCGATTTTTCGGTATCAAGGACCCACAAACAAGGACCTGTCGTTTTTTCGCGTAGCATTACATAACATTCTCTCTAATCCTAAGGAAGAAAGTAAAAAGTTTATGGTAGCAGTATGGATAGTCCGTAAATTTTCGGGTGCGAATAAACGGGACACATGCGGCGCCAGCAGTCGTGATACATTAGTCGGCACTTTGATAAAAAAGTCGACCTTCTATCCGGCGCGGCTTCTTCTATATACTTGTACTCCCGACACCCTCTCTCTACAGCTCACTTACAAAGTCTTCCTCGTTTCTTACAAAAACCTCTCTCTCTTGATTACAAAAATCATTCTGACGCTCCTTGCTCATTTTTACTTTCTCGCTGCGGAGTAGAACTGCGAATTTTCAGCAGAAAAACTCTTATTACAGGGCCCTGGAAACGAAAAAGTGAATAAATCCAGTTGTTAAATTTAGGGGGAAATCGTCTATCACGTGATGTAGCCAGAATCCGTTTTGTGGGTACTTTATATCGAAAAATCGAAAAACGGCAAAATGCCTGACCGACCGTCCGTCCGTCTGTGAACAATGCTAGCGGCTAAAACGTTCGGCCAATTTTCTCCAAAATTGATATACCCCAATCGATCTTGCTGATGTCGCGACCCCTTAAATTTGAAACTGATATTTTAACTTTGGAGTGTACTTTTACGTAGCCCCTGGTTCATTTTCCAAATTTTCAAAAAAATGGCTCCATCGGTTTTGATTAAATTTTGTTGTTGAATAGTGTGAAGAATGTTTAAAACAATGGAGCAGGTCTCACGTTCGTTGAAATCCCTAATTTTTCGAAAATTGCAAAAGTTCAAAATTTTGTCGGCGTCTTCCTACAACTAAAATATTGAAGATAGAGATTTTACCCTTGATGAAATCTGCTCCTTAAAGATAGATTTTGAAATAAGGACATGTAAATTTTTTCGAAAAATTTAGTACTTTTCGCGTAATTTTGCATGAAAAGACGGGGGAGAAAGTACGTGCTGTTTTAGCACCACTGGTCTATTTACGAAGCCTCAGTTCTCCTACTCCGAGCACCTCGACGCTACACCGGCCCTTTCCTTTTTCGCCCATCATTTTAGAAGTTCTTGCACTACCTAGAATTTCCCCTTTCCATTGGCCATTCGAAAATTAGGTCGTCACCCTTCCACTTTTTTTTTTCTTTTCTTTTCAATTTTCCCCTCTCCAGTTATCCTGGAGATGAGGGAGTTTATTCATTGAATTCGGGGTACATGGCTGCAGCCGATTAGGCTTTTGCAGCGGGGGACAAGCCTATCTTAAATATATAATTAAAACTATCTTAATAACTAGCTAAAACTACTACATTGCTGCTTTGGACATTGTCTAGCTTTATTTACAAGTTCTTTTTCGTATGATTTGTTTAAAGTTTTTAAGATTGTTCATATTTTCCCCCGCGTTGCACAGCTCAGAGAGCTCGTGCAGGGGAATGCGCTGAAGGTGAAGGCGTGTCTTCTGTGGTGGGCCCTTTTGAGCGCCGTCTCTGCCCGCTTCTGCAGCTCCGCCGAGAACTGATTTCGCAACCCTTCCATCACATGCTCCTTCCGCGCGTGTGCACCCATCTGCCGCTTGTCGAATTCGCCCAAGGGAGCGTCTCAGTTCTCCAACTGTCAGTTTCTTCGAATTTATTGAGGGACCTCTGGCTACCATGTTGTGACGTGTATCCAAACTTTCCGCCTATTTACACGATTTGTTCTGAGTATTTGTGTTTACAAAGGGCTCACAGCCTAACTCCAAATTAACTACACTTAGGGTAGAAGAATGTTCTTTTGTGCACTTCACAGCTTCTGATGGTCGCCTGCAGTAGCACGATTTAGTCTGACACTGCTGTCAGTCGCCAAAGTAGTCTTGCTGCTACGACATGCCCTTAGTTTCTCCTTGTTCTTTCTTCCTGCATAGAAATGTACTTGTCTAGGGAGTTAGTTGTCATCTCCTGGGCATTTCTCCCAATCTCACCCACTGCACAAAGCATCCTGGCCTTCTTTTTCTCACAAAAGACGCAGTTCAAACCAAATCCCTCACAGTTGGGGTGGCAAAGGCTATTCTCTGTTCACACACAGCTCTTTGTCACATTCTGCGACATATAGAAATGCTGGTCGTTTCAATTATTGAGCAAAATGAATTACATGAAACTCAAGAATGCTGGATCTTCAACAATCATTAAATAAGTATGGGTTCTGATCTGATGATCATTGAACTTCAGTGCTCTTGGATGCCTGTGTTATAAGCTGAGCAAGCTGTTATAAGCTTAGTACTGTGGAAATAGATATAAAAAGTAGTTTTAAAACAGCATACTTAACAATATAGATCAGTAATTATGTACCATAGTGCCAAAATGTGTACTTCCTTGCTATAACTTTTAATATGTTGTTTTTGTGTGTCATGATTATTGTTTTTAAGATTGTCTCCTCCAGTATTTACATTATGTATTTAAATATTAACAGGTTTCTATGCTCACATTCACTCTTTGGAAGAGGTGCGAGAGCAAGTTTTCAAGTACATTCCAGTCATTGCTCGCCCGCTTGTATTGCAAGGAGTAGTGCATCCCATAGTATGGACACATGCATATGCCGACATTAGGGTAGGATTCACATTTAAATGATAATGTCCACTTTCAATTTATTCTTATCTTTTAGAACTTCTTTTTTGAAATTGAGTTTTTAATACATACAGATTACGTTTAGTAAGTATTTTTAATCATTATTTGAAAACTAATAAAGCAGCAATGTTGATTAAAAAGTATAATTTCTTTATTGTATTATACTCTGCTTCTGATTTATTCTATAATTAAAACATTTTTCTGTAATTCAAGTTGTATTGTTAAATATTGTCAGGATGAGTACTTAGATTCCAAGAAGTACCTTAAAAGAACTAAGCATTATTTATTGACTAATGCTATTTGCCATTGTTTTAACTTTTTATTTATGTTCACAATGTGTGAAAACTAATTTTTAAGCTTACTTTCAGTTCTCTCTGCACTCTGTTTGTTGACCATTTCTTCAAAGGTCTTTAGTTTACTTGTTGCAGGATCCAAAGCTAGACAATTGGCTTTGGGATGTAATGGAGTCCGGAACGGACCAAAAGGAAAGGTTATCGAAACACATGCAATTGAAAGAATTACATTTCAGTCAAGAAAAGGAAGATAGCATGTACACTCAGAAAGTATTTAAGGTATTAAATATTGCTTGTCAACTGCTACAATTTTCCTTTGTGGAAAATCATGAAATTTGTCTGAAAAAAACAATAAAAACCAAAAAGAACATATGTGTTCTTAAGCTACTGTGGTTTTCTTACTCAGTGTTCAATGTTGCTTTTCCAAGTTCTGTTACCTGATATTTATACACAGTTGAAAGAGGCTTCATTTTATACTGTGTACAATGATCCCTTTTTGTGAATATTTTAGAATCCTTGCTTGAATATTGTTTGTCATCCACAAGAATTCCTGAACATTGATGAAGCATTTCATGAATCAATCTTGAATGGTAGGTGAAAAAATTGCAAACATTTATTTCTGGTCTTCTTTATTGTCAAATTATCTATCATAGAGAAACAGTCTGTTTCGTGAAATGCTCCGTTTTCTTATTTCATTTTGATATTCCTCATTGTACATTCCCATTTGCAATCTCAGTGTTTGATGAGGTCACGTTTGTCAATGTGTTTCCTTAGAGTTTAGGTGTTCTATAGTGTGCAGTTCCCACAACCATCATCCATTCAGTTTTTTGTCAACCTTTTTTCCCTTGCTTTTATGGTAAGTTTTTCAATCTTGATATGCATATATATATTCTATAAATCAGTGTGTGTTTTTATTTGTTACTAGATCATATTCCTTGAGCCATGTTTTATTGACTACAAGAAATTCTCTCACTTACAAACCAGGCTTTATAGCTTATATTTCTGCTTGTGGATATTGCATGTAATGTTTTTGCATGCATATTACTAACATTTTCTCCAATGACTTTTCATGTAAGTGGTTTCATTAATTTTAAAGTATATTTTAAAATTTTTTCATGCAATAATTTGATACATTGAGTTATTAAAATGTTCTGTTTTTTGTATTGCATAATGAACTAAATTTTTTACAGAAATTCCGAGAACCTGATAAGCTACGTTTTCAAGAATATAAACTGCTTACATCAGTTTCAATTCCAGCATTTAATAGAAAATTAGAGTTCGAGAATGACAATTATGTAAGTAGTAGTTTTAATATGTTTGTTGATTTGTTGGAATTTTTTCTTCCAGGTGGTCTGTTGGTATCATCTTCATTCTTTATTTTATTTATTATGTATTTATTTACTTCTATATGGACAATTATGTTTGGAAAATAATAGTTAAATAATAGTTTTAAGTAAAAGTATTTGATGACCAAATAATACAATTTCCATGGTGAGATAAAAACACTAAATCAACCAGTTTGCCCGTGCCTAATGCCACCACTGCCTTCAAGTACTCAATCTTGTCAATGTGTGGACAGGCTGTAAAAATAAGGTTTGTACATGATCCTGAAAATTCAGCATTTATCTTCCTGGAAAATTTTGAGAACTGCTTCACTATAGTGGTGTATTCCAAATGCCTGATCTTGGACAGCTATTACAACAGCTTTTGATTCATTCTTAATTCTTGTCCAACTGAGGACCCGCAGGCGCACTTGGCCCGAAGTGCCATTCTTTGGATGCCACGAAGGATTACGAGTGAAAAGTGAAAGTCCCTTTCATCCATGTTGGATGAGAACATTGTCCGAAGGGGATCGACACTCCCTTTAATGTAAAAATATGTTCAGTTTAGATTTAAGGATTTTTTCTAAAAAATTCAGAAATTCAAAATCATCCATACGTGTTTCACTGCATTATGCATGATATGGCCTTATATCATTCTTGATATAAGCAATTTTTTTCTTCCATTCTCTCTCCCCACATTTCAGAGCAGCCAGGCAAAGTGCTGAGATTGACAAAATGGGGAAGTCAGATGTGGATTGTCCAAGTAAAAGAAATGTGACCCGCAATCACATTAAAGATTTTTATTGTGGCTCTCAAGACCTTGCAAGTTGGACACCCCTGATCTACATCTTGGCCATTGTTTTAAGATATTGTCCATGGACAAGTTTGTCTCTCCACAAATTCTTTAACACATTTTTATCTCAGATTTTATGTCGAGAAGCATCAACAGTTCGTTGTGATGTTCTGCATGTCATGCATAGTTTTCTTTCCTTGTTGCTGCACTTACAATGCCTTTATTTATTTCCTTTGGTCAGATTTAATGACAGGCCTCATAAGTGGGTCACTTTGATGACTACTTTCCCATTCCAAATATTGCATTGGCCTAAGAATCTGCAATTTGCCTGAGTCCTCTCCTACCTTCTTTGGGTGATTCATAAAGTCTATGTACATCAACTCAAGAGTAGAGAAAACTATGCATTGTAAGCCATTTTGTGTTGTTTTTTGGGTCCAGTCTGAATCAGTCAATTTTATACAATATAAAAACTGTTACTTCTTAAAGGCACTGTGTTTCTTCATTCTTTTTTATTTTTCAGACTAATTTTCCTGAGTTGCTGGGAATTGCTGCCACTGATATCCCAATTGAAGATATTGAAAAGCTGACTTTACCATATCAGGTAGATGAATAACTGGATACAATTCTTTTTATCTCTCTATTCAAGGATTACATATCGTTTTGATAAGTACATAAGTATAAAATGCGTTAAACACATCTTTTTACTAAATGTGTTTTACAGATAGGTGTCAATGGATATGTTTCATAGTCACCAATAACGGATATGTTTTATTGCATCCTGATCTGAGGCCAGTGGTATGGATTTTTTTCTTCTTTTTGTAAATTTGCCTGTTAATTTTTATACTTATCACAAAACGTTTTAGGTGAGAGGTGTACTTACATCAAGTTATAATAGTGTAGATCTGACTGAAGTAGAGCTTTTAGAAGAATCACTCCCTAGAGAATTGGATCCTGAAATATTGGAAGTAAGTAATGAGTAATTTATTTATTTTGTACAGACAGTAACTAATAAAACAAGTGGTGCTCCAACTGCATTTACTTTCTCAAATTAGTTGTAAAAGTTACATTTTCTTTAAATTTTCCCCTCATGTGTATCAAAAATGGTAAATGGTAAAAAATTGGTGCTGGTGCCATTTTCGGCAAACTCTGTTTATTTTTGAAACTTGCAAAAAAATTAACATCTCAGAAGTACAATATTGAAGAAAAAGATTTTAGTCTTAAATAAAATTTGTTCACTTTTTTTAGAGCTTTTAAAAAAGGACATGTGCAATTTTTTGAAAAAATCTAGTAATTTTGTATAATTTGAAGCACATTTGAAGTTAATGCACTTTTTAAAATTTTTTACTTTTCTCAAAAAACAGCTTCAAATTTTTTCTTTCATTTTTTCCACAGTTAGAGCAAAGGACACTTAAAAAAATGGTGCAGGTTTAATATTCAATAAAGTCTGAATTTTTGGAAATTGCTTAAGCTAGAAATAATGGGAAAGACCGTTAATTTTTTCAGCATTGACAAAAGTGAGGATGTGAGCACCTGCACAGTGTAGCGATAAAATGCTTGGTGAGTTGACTCCTTGGAAACACTTTTTCAGGTTCGTTAGTACAGTCTGCTCCAGTTATAGTGAATTGGGGACTAATATTTTTGGTTCACTGTATGCGATGATGTCAAAATTAAATAGCATTTCTTCGCAATGATTGATTTTATTAATATGGAGATACAGCGAAATACATTAACAGCATGAACTGAAAATGTCAATATCTTTACTTGTATTTTAAAAAATTATTTTCAATTGTTTACTGCATACATTTTTCATTAGTAATTTCTCTAGATCCATCTTCAAGGTTCGTGCTCTCTCCATTCTTGATTCTGCCTTGTCTACTGTCTCCATGTATCATAAGATGCCCTTGTGAGATGGAATTTCAGATGTTATCACCTCACAGTCTACATCGATGAATTCATCAGTCTCAACAGAATTGCCATTTATGAGTTGGATCGATTCTCTCAGTGAGACGTCGTCTTTTTATCAAATTCTTCCCATCCAGTAGTTAATTCAGCATGTCAAAAACGATATGCTTTGACATTACTGCTGGAGTCCACATTCATATGTAAGTTAGCCGTACAAAGGTTTCTTCCTCTCAGGATGCACCTCATATGTGCACTGACTATCCCATTCTCCATAGGGGTAATACTTGCCGTAGTAACATATGAGATCCTCTTGGTAGCGGCATGGCGCAAGAGGCTAATTAAACCGATCGCTTTTCCATGCCATGTGGCGGGTGTCACCAGGCTGTAGCAGTCACGCATTTCCTGTCCTCTATGCAGAAAACCATGGCAGAATGGCTTTGCCATGCTAAATCTCAAGTAACATCAATCTTGAAACTGAAGCAAGCAGTCACGCATGGCTGCTGCCAGTTGTAGCCCACGCAGAACACGGCCTTTGTTTCCACAGTGAAACGGAGTGGCACAAGGTCATCAGTAAGGCCCTCATTCCGTGTCTGCCACATCCACCTCACGGGGGACTTCTTCCATGATGATCTTTGGCTGATGCTATTTTTTCCAAGCTACAGTGTTGGAATTTATGGTACTAAGTCCATACATTTTTTCTAAGAAGAAATTTATTTCCAACACACATTTTCTACATTCACCATAGTCAAGGCTCAAAGTAAACCGAATCTTTTTGTACTTATTTGTAATGTAAGTGAAACGGTACCAGTGACTTCAGTTCGCTATAATCAGGAGTTCACTATAACCAGAGTCGACTGTATTGTAATATTGCACAGCCTTTACAAATAATGTGAGAAAGAATGTGCTGTTGTAGTACCATTATTTTTCTTTCTTGAACATTTTTATAAATATCAAGCACAATATGGTTAATTCAATTACAAAAATGGGATTTTTATTAAAACTTGAATTTTCAAAAATTAAAGATATACATTTTTTTTAAAAATCTTTGGTCTCATTTGGTCAGAGGTTTTCAAGAGAAGGCTGAAGTGTTAATAGGATAGAAATTGGAATCTGGTTTTTTTAACATCATGATTATAATGAATACGAAAGAACATGAGCTATTGTAGCACCCCTGTTATAAAATTAACTTTATTAATAAAATATTTTTGACAATATTTACTTATTTATTAAATATTTTATGATTTTAATGGAAATTTTTTATTTATCTTTGTTTGTAGCTCAGAGAAGCAATGGTGAATCATTCTGCTGGTGAGATTCTGGGACTTAACATGAAATTTCAATATGATGATATGGTAAGAGTATTTAAATCAAATTATGTTCTTAAAAATTCAGTATATTTAATTTGTCTGATTGAATGACTTTTGTAACATTTAGGCCTATACACTAATGAATCCAGCAATGGTTCGCTAAAGCAGTGTTACACTTGACACGCCACATGATCGTCAATCATCTTTTACAAAAATTGTAGAAGATGGAAGACTTTCCCATGAGTATGGGATTGTTCTACGCCCTTGTTTGGAGATGGTTGCCAAGGACTCGCTTTTGTTCTATTTCACTATCTGGCATTCTGATGAAAGGAAATTTTAAAATTATTTTCGTGGGAAAATAACTGCGTTTGAGGATTTGCTAAAATACTAGGGCAAATCGTGAGGTGACATACCCGTTTAAGAGACTCCATTTCAGCAAGGCTCGCCGTAACTCCGAAGAAGGAGGTTGGTTTGTATTATTTAATTGAATACAAACTTCTAGCCGTGCATTAGTTGTTTCAATCTTGGACCTGAACGATTCTGACTTTTTGTGTCACGGTTCTGGGCTATCTTCTAAAGCAGTCTTACACAAGGCCCTCCAAGCAACGCACCCCACGATGGCGATTACAGTCCTTCCGCGCCCCAACGGCTTTTAGTGAAAGACTTTCACTTATGGGGCAAGTGGCCGCCGCCCGAGCCCTCGGTGGGAGGAAAGCCCTGCGGCTCTGACGACGGGAATGCATTGAATTATGTTGAATTTGACGACTAAAGACTTGAAATAATGGTTGTAATTTCTGAAGAGAGGTTTCATTTTGTATACTATTATTTCAGATTAAATTTCTCAACAACTTCTACACATTTCATGGACAATATTTACTGTTGCAACTGATTTTGAAAATATTAGTAATATAAATTACAAGAACAGAAAATTTAACGATCTCTCATTGTTAATAATAATTCGCACTTCATAAATTAATTCAGAAATGTCTGGTTGTAATAAACTTCACCATACTTTTCTAATAGTATCTTTTACTTTTTGCTGTTACTTTTTTCTCCGACACCTTCTGACATACGAGACACACTGCTGCTCCATTTCTCTCCGTGAATAAAAATGTGTGTTTCCATTTAGCATTGAAACGACAATTCACAACTACTCGATTTCGTTCCTGTCATGATTTGCATCCTCTGTTCAACCTTGCGACCGACTATTTCTGAAAGAAAAATCTGAAGATCAGTAAAGTGAAAGGACAGCTCGGCCGTCTGGGTCAACTTTCTTGGTTCTCGTGGGGCGCAGGGCGCGGGCTTCCTGGCGCCCCAAGAAGGGACTGAAAGGTAGCCCTTGCGCACCTCTGTTCTAAAGTACTCGTAATTAATACTTCCGTATCTGCTTCACTGGAATCCATTTTCTCTAACCACAACTGCACGTAACAACGTAGACAGTGAGCTAGTGTGGCGAGCAGCTGCGTGAAAGGAAGGGGTAAGGCCCGGCACATAAATTACGATATACATGTCAGGTAAAGCCGCACAGGTAATCCGGAAAGATATGGGCAGGCTAGAGCACACACGCTACGGGAAACCTGAAGATTTTTAACTCAGTCGAGTAATGGCGAGCAAACAAGAAAACGGCGCGATTGCTTTTGTCGTGGCCATGAAGTGTAAAAAGAAGCGAAAACGCAAACCCTAGTGTAAAAATTAGCTTACAAAGAAAAGTGACTGTACTCAAAATTACTAAAAGAGTTAAGTTCAGATCCTTCAAATTACCGTAATTACGGCGGATGAATGAAGTCTTAACAAAAACTGTCGTCACTTGTAACTCCTCTGTACCAAGGGAACATAACTTCTGCTGCTAAACAGCTTAGAAATTTGAAGCACTTTCTATTTCATAAATGAATACAAAGTTCCATGGCAAGACAAGTGGGTTCTTCGAAATTTAACATTTTGCATTAATTAGTAAATGTAGCGTGGTCTCAAATATAACCATATCTCCTTGAATTTAATCACAAGACTTTCAAAGGCTGCATCTCTTTTTTCACGATCGTGGTACTCTACTTTTCACCCACCACAGACAAGGTTCCGAACTATATATTTCAATAAACTCTTCTATTACGTGGTTCCATTTTCTGTTTGACATGATAATCACAAAGGTCATTAGCACTATCGTAGGCGTAGTCACTAGTTGTTAACACTATTCTTCATGTACATGTAATACAGACTACCTACGCTCTCTACTCGAGGAACGAGCCACATCTATACTGCGATTTTTGTAGGAAGAGCTCTCAAGGCCACTCAAATCCCATCTTCGCGATGGAATATGTCACGGCATTTCGTGTCATTCACAGTCGTTCCGCTAGATTTCGCACGATCGCGACCGTATGAAGCAGTGCTTGCGATCATGCGACTTCTACCGGCAAGACCGAGAAAAGACGCCAAATGCCGTGACATATTCCATCGCGAAGATGGGATTTGAGTGGCCTTGAGAGCTCTTCCTACAAAAATCGCAGTATAACTTAAAAACTGTACAGATGTGCCGGAGTGACTCGCGCGCGCACGCACGCACGCGCGCGGGCAGGTGGAAAGATTTCGATTCTTATCCGGTGGCGTAGAGACCTGCGCAGGCGACCCACGAAGAATCGAAAATCAATTCGGTCTACCTATCGACCCGTTGCAAGAAGTTTCAATGTAGTTGTCAGTCTCTCACGGGAAGAGATAGAAATTCACATAACTGTATTTTTCTTTTATATTAAGGGAGTTACAAGCGAAAATAGTTTTTGGTAGACTTCTTCATTCATCCGCAAATAATTACCGTTATCTGTAGGATCTGAACTTAAATATTTTGGTAATATTGTAAGAGTGTATTCATTTCTCTTCGTAAGCCAATGTTTACACCAGGCTTTGTGTTTTCGCTTCTTTTTACACTTCACGGCCACTAACAAACCGACAAGAGCGATCGCGTCGTCTTCTTGCTGGCTCGCTATCATTCGAATTGAAATCTTCCGGTTATCCGCAGCGTGTGTGTGCTCACAGGTTTACCGTCACGTGTATGCCGGACCTAAGAGAGCAAGCGCCGATGTCCACGCTCCCTGCCGCCCAAAGCGCCTTGTAATCCTATGAAAGTCAAACGGGCTGGGGCCATGCCTATTGTGCGATTTTTATAACTCTGCCCCTCAAGCCCATATGGTCACGACGGAATATCGCACGGCATTTCGCGTCTTTCTCGTTCGTGCCGCTAGAAGTCGCATGATCGCAAGCCCTACTTGATATAAGGTCCGATTAAATTAAGAAGGTGATTGACAGTTCTGTGTGACGTCAGGACGCCTTTCCCGTTTCCATGGCAGCTGCCAACCAGAGAGACAAAACGTGACGGGTCAGGTCGCTCAGTTGCCTCTGCCGAACACGGGGAACATTTGAGCATCGCAAGCGACTTCCCTGCCGCCACGCCGCCCGCGTTTCTGCCTATGCTGCGCGCGCAATGTGTACTGTGTTGTGATGAGTTGCGTTGCGGTTAGGCTTTTGTTGTATTTTTTACATTTTTACACGTATTTTTTGAAGTGTTTGTTTTCGTGTTCCGGTAACACGTGCTCAGTGGTTTGCGGCCTGGCAACGTCGCTCCCCTCCACTCACAAACGTCAATCACCTTCTTAATTTAATCGGACCTTAGATAGATAGATATTTATTATTTCCGCAAGTAGGTTTATGCAACCTGGTGGCGGAACATTAAAATTTACATATTATAATTATGAATTAAATACAATGTATCTTAAAAATTATTTTAAGACAATAATAATAATAATAATAATAATAATAATAATAAAAAGATAACAATGTTAACAATAAATACATTAACAACAATAACCGCATTAATTCTACACTTATGATGTTTCTGTACAGATAATTTATAATAACATATACGACTTTTAATACACTGCACTCCACTTCACTTCACTTCACTTCACTTCTCTTTCTACTTCTGTATTGCACTACACTTCACAACACGTCACCACACTTCAATACAAATACTATAAACTAATGCATCTAATAATTATAATAATACTAATAATGATAACAATAATTAATAACAGTAATAATAATAATAATAATAATAATAATAATAATAATAATAATAATAATAATAATAACTCCACCTAGGGAGTACACGACCTTGGAGTTGGTGGTGGAGCTTGAGTACCCCCATGAGCCTTAAAGCTATGTCAGTGGTAGCCTAGCTACCGGTAGGGCCTCCCTTGCTGAATAGGTTGAAGGTGAGGGGTCAGACGAAGAAGTACTCCATTTTGAGGAGAGTGGGAAGTAAGTAGAGAGGGAAGGGTCATGAACCTTTGGACTTCCTGTTGTCGGCCCATAGAGGGTACAGGAGAGAAACTGGGTTGGCACACCAGGCCACTGATTAGAGTGGAGGCCCGAACCTTGCATTAGCCAGCGAAGGAGGCTGCCTTCAGCAGTCAGTGAAAATCCCGTAGGGTTTAGTAATGCCGACTGGCGATCGGAGGGACCCCTTGCTGGGCCCTGCGGGGGGATGCCCCGAGGCCACTGTGGGTCGCAGTAACGGATGGCAGGAAACAACCCGAGGGTTAAGTGTGATCTGTGAACTCGAACTTGCGTCCTGCGAATCCTCAATTCAAACCAATGAGCAAAATGGATAGAACAAGCAATGTAATGAATCTTAACGTGCCTTGTTCTACCAATGTCCCATACCTGCTCAGAAACCGAGCTAATGTCACCTTGTCGACGTCTGGCCATCCCACGGGTGTTAGCCCCAGGGACCCAGAGCCGGCAGTAGCTCGAAGCCATCGTCAGAGATGGACCCGGGATGAATTAAAGGAGGTGATGTGGTGCTTTTACTATGCAAAAGCGAAAAATGGGGGCTCAGAAATAGAAGTTTTCAAGGTATGGAGAGAGCGGAACCCAGATACGAGACCTACCCTAGACTCAAAGAAGCTTGCCAGTCAACGACGATACATACTCAGCAGTCGAAAATTCACAGCAGAACAACTTGCTGACATTGAGAGAAATGCGGAGTATGTATTTCGCTCGAACAATCCACATGACGAACATGTAGAACTTGAAAATGATGATCCCGTGGAAGGTTCATCGCTTTCCAGTGAAACACACGTCAGTGGTGAAAACTCATTTGGCAATGAATTACATGAAAAGGACATGATGCGAAATCTCCTTCGGCGCGAGATAGAAAGAGTTAGTCAACTTCCGTTTGAATCTCGCGAACCGTTGAGGAGAATATACGAAAATGCCAAAGCTAAAAGAGTGATAGAAACAGTGAATTCTGTCTTAAATGAGGTGGTGGAGACCCCAGGCAGAGATCTAGATATTACTGAAATCAATCACATCATATATGCAACTGGATATCTAGTATCTCAGATAATTTTGGGGCCAGCCAAGAACACCGACGGCCGACAGCAAAAGAGAGTAAACAGCTCTGTACCCCCATGGATGAACAGAATTATGAAACGGATAGCCGACACCCGGCGTGAAATATCATTCTTAGCTGAGGCATCTTCTAAATCAACGCATACCTCTAAAGTTCAACGAAAAATATTCAATGTTGAACAAAAATACCAAATTGAAAATGACACCAGCAGGCTAATGGTAGTTGAGAAGCTAAAAGAGAAAATTCAAGCATGGGCTCAACGAATAAGAAGGTACAAACGTAGAATAGATTTCCGTGTACAGAACCGGTTGTTTGAAACAGACGCGAAGAGATTCTATCGCAATCTGACTCAAAAACCGAATGACAAAGCTGTTACTCCTTCAAAAGATGACGTCGAAGCATTTTGGGCAGGAATCTGGGAAGAGAGCAGATCCTACAATAAAGACGCATCTTGGCTTCAATCTGAAGTTGATGCTGCCGATGAACTTGTAGAAACAGTAGAAGATGTTCACCAATTCTCGGAAGAGGACCTCTTCCAAGCAATTAAGAACATGGGAAACTGGAAGTCCCCCGGGATTGATAAGATCCAGATTTATTGGATTAAGAAATTAACAGCAATACATTCTCATCTAGCAAAGGCTGTTAATAAAATTTTTGAAAACCCAAAGGAAATCCCGGAATGGCTCACACGCGGCATCACGTATTTGCTACCCAAAGCGGGAGACAGCTCTTTGGCGAAGAACTACAGGCCAATTACTTGTCTGCCAGTACTGTACAAAGTTATAACTTCAGCCATAGCTGACAAAATGTATAGACATCTAGATAAGAATCATCTAATGCCAGCTGAACAAAAAGGATGTCGTAAAGGCTCTTATGGCTGTAAGGAAATCTTGCTACTGAATAAAGTCATCTTGAATGATGTAAAGAAACGCAAACGTAATTTGAGCATGGCTTGGATTGACTACCAAAAGGCCTTTGATAGTGTACCACACGATTGGATTTTGAAGACCCTGGAGATCTATCGATTTCATCCTAGACTTATTGAATTTTGCAAGGCTAGTATGAAGTCGTGGAGTACCAGGTTACTAATACACAGCGGAAAGGAAGCAGTAGAAACCAGAAGTATTCAGATTAACAGGGGTATTTTTCAAGGAGATTCACTATCCCCTCTGCTGTTTTGCATTAGTTTGATCCCACTATCGAGACAGTTGTCGCAAGCTGACTTTGGTTTTAAGCTCCACGGTGATGAAAGGCCAGTATCACATTTGTTTTACATGGATGATCTGAAAGTGTTTGATAAGAATGAAGCGATTCTCTCCCAAATGCTGTCTGTCGTGAATGACTTTAGCAATGACATCTGCATGAAGTTTGGTCTTGACAAGTGTGCAAAAATCAATTTAAAAAGAGGGAAACTCACAACGTCTGAGAACATTGAAATTGATACGCACACTGTGATTCAAGATCTTAAGCCAGGTAAAACTTACAAATATCTGGGCATTGAAGAATGTGAAACCATCTCGAATGACAGCATGAAAGAGAGAATTCGTAGGGAGTATTATAGGAGAGTGAGACTTGTCCTGCAGTCCGCTCTGAATTCCAGGAATAAAATATCTGCAATAGGTAGTTTGGCGGTACCTGTAGCCGAATACAGTTTTGGACTAGTGGACTGGACTGAGCTAGAAATTCGCACCATGGATCGAAAAACCAGAAAACTGTTAACAATGCATCATGTTGCCCACCCTCGAGCTGATATATATAGACTTTATGTGTCACGTAAGGAAGGAGGAAGAGGCCTCAGGCAAATTGAGGCCTCCTGGCACAACGCAATAGTCGGGTTGGGGAAGTATGTAGTCAGCCATCAAGACGACCCTCTAATGAGGCAGGTCATGAAATCTGACCGAATAATGGGAAACAGAGGCATTGTTAGTGTAGCAAGAAACATTGCGAAGAAAACTAGGCAAGACAGGTCGAATAACACAGACACTGAACTTCTGATGCTGCTAAACATGAAGTGTGAGACACAAAAAATGTTAAAGAAATCGTGGAGAGACAAACCACTCCACGGACAATACCTAAAAAGAATGGACAAGGTGCAGATCAATAAAGATCAATCATTTATGTGGCTTAAAAGGGGAAGAATGAAGCCAGAATCGGAAGCACTTGTAATAGCTGCCCAAGATCAGGCCTTGAGAACACGACATTATGATAAAGCGGTTCTCAAAATTTCCCAAGATGACAAATGCCGCATTTGCCTGGAGCAAGTAGAAACCATTGATCATATTGTCTCAGCTTGTCCAATCCTAGCAAAGACCGAATACCTTAAAAGACATGACAGGGTGTGTAGCTACCTCCACTGGCAGATCTGTACCGCCCTCGAAGTTCCAAACACATGCCCCAAGTGGTACGAACACTCACCGAAACCGGTGACGTCTGTTGGATTGTGTACGATATTGTACGACCAACAAATTCAAACTGATCGCACGATAGCGGCAAACAAATCGGATATAGTTATCCGGGATTTGGCGAAAAAATCGTGTTTACTTATCGATGTTGCTGTACCTTGCGATCAAAACGTCGTTACCAAGGAGGCAGAGAAACGTCTTAAATACAAGAGTTTGGAAATCGAGATCAGCCGAATGTGGGGCGTAAAAGCACAGGTCGTCCCGATAGTTATCGGAGCTCTGGGATTTGTTCCGCAAAATTTGAGTAAGAACTTGTCTAAACTCCCAGGTAATTCAAAAGACTGGGAAGTGCAAGAAATTGCTTTATTTGGAACAGCCCACATTTTGCGTAAAGTATTGTAGAGACACTGATAGTCACCGAATCTGCTCCTTAGGTAGCTGGTTGCAACCTGGAGTAGATTTTATATTCAGCCGACTCATAAGATCTTTAGTCGTGATGTAATGGAATAATAATAAAACCATTCTAATAAATCTAACTTACTTACTAATAAAATTTACAAATATCATTTGTTAGTTTACTTTTAAATCTATGAACACCTTGAGGAAAGGGTTCCAAGGCTGTTGCAGGCAACTTATTCCAGTCCGTTATAGTTCTATTTGTAAAGGAAAATTTTCCGACATCTGTTCTCTGTGGCCTGAACTGAATTTTGTGTTTGTGATCCCCTCTACTAAAATACGTGGGTCTACTGAGCCGGATGTGGATATCTTTCCAAGCTGGATAACCGGCATACGCTTTGTACAAAGCACAGAGTCTTGCCTTTACCCTCCTGATTTCTAGTGACTCCCACTCTACTTTCTTTCTATTGCTTCGGAAAATAAGTTTACATGCTCTTCTCTGTACTCTATTCAAATATTCCTTTTGTGAGATTCTATAAGGGTCCCAACAAATCGTCCCGTATTCCATTAATGGGTGAACTAGAGATATGTAAGCTAATTCTTTCGCTTTCGCAGTACTCTTTTTTAGTATTCGCATAGTAAAATGTAAGGATCTCCACGCTTTCCCTACGACAAAGTTGACCTGATTTTCCCAACTCAATTTGCTATCAAAAATTATTCCCAAATACTTACAAGACACGACTCTTGGAATTTTTTCGTTGCCTAAACTGTATTGAGTTTCAATATACTTGCGACCCCTACCAAACGTGATGGTTTTGCTTTTCGAACTATTTATTGTCATGCTATTGTTTTCCGCCCAGAAAGCTAGTCTATTTAGATCACCCTGCAAAATATCCTCATCTACTTTTGATTGAATAACTCGATATATTATACAGTCATCTGCAAATAGTCGTACCTTTGAAATTAAATTGTCTGGCAGGTCATTCACAAAAGCTAGAAAGAGGAGAGGTCCAATAACGCTTCCTTGAGGAATCCCTGAAGTTATCTTTGCTAGATTTGAAAATTGTTGTCCAACTCGGACTTTCTGTTTCCTATTTCGAAGAAGCTCATCAATCCACGCGACAACTCTGGTGTCAATACCTGACTGCAGCAATTTATGAACCAGTTTGTCATGTGGCACAACATCAAATGCCTTTGCAAAATCTATTATTACGGCGTCCACCCTCCCACTATCATCAACTTCATCTGCTATATCCTGAAACAATGATACTACCTGACTCTCGCAAGAGAAACCATTCCTAAAACCATGCTGTCCCTGAAAGAGCCATTCTTTTTGTTCCCATTCTTGTCTAATATAGTTTGCTATCAAATGTTCCATTAGCTTACATACAACTGACGTAAGACTTACCGGTCTATAATTGGCTAAAACAGTTCTGTCACCACTCTTAAAAATCGGAACAACGGTAGCTAGCTTCCAATCGTCGGGCACGCTTGAGTTGTTGATTGAAACATGAAATAATCTTGTTAAATACGGTAAAATTGCCTCTCCTCCGAGTTTAATTATGTCAGTTGAAATGGCATCTGGACCCCGCGACTTTCCGTTTTTCATAGATTTAATTCGTTTTCGCAATGTACGTGCGTCTATAATAAACTGGTTTGGTACAGCCTCGCTCGAAATCTGAGTGTGGTGAGATTTTGGTTTAAAAACGGAACTGAAGTAGGTATTGAACGCGTTTGCTTTTTCCCGATCATCTATTAGTAACGTGTTCTTTGTATCTCTAACGATAGGAATTTCTTCTTTATTTCCTCTTCTTCTGCGAACATATTTGTAAAACCCCGACCAATAATTTCCATCTCCGTCGAGAATTTGTTTCAAAAATATTTCCTGCGCAATTTTCTTTTCTCGTTCTAATTCTTTTGAACAATTACGAAAATGTATCCTCTCAGTTTCACTACGATGTCTATTTCTGAAAGCCTTTCTGGTTTTTCTTTTCATACGTCGAATTTTTGCATTGTAATATTCTGGATCTGAATTGCTTTTTAAGAATTTACACGGCACAAACGTTTGTAATGCATTGTCTAGAATGTTCTTAAACACTTTCCAAATTTCGTCCATGCCCCCGTCTATTCTCAGAAAACGATCGTACTGTTCTCTCAGGTAGTGGTGAAGCCCCTCTGTATTTGCCTTTTTGAACTGCCATATTTGTGTCCCGTTAGGAATTCTTTTCAGTGAAATATTTATGTCTAAGTCAACTAAAACCGCTTTGTGGTCGCTTATGCCCTCAATGACGTCGCAAGATAAGAAAAGCTCTTGCGGCCTAATTAGGTAAACATCTAGAAGCGCTTCCTGCCGCGTCGGCCTATCTACTACCTGCGCTAAGCCCCCCTCCCAGACGAGTCTGTTCACTAACTGTTGTACTTTCGCTTCGCTCACAGCGCCTTTCCAATTTGCTTCTGGGATATTTAAATCACCAGCGATAACTATAGGATGTCTGTATGTGTTTTCTATTTTCTCAGAAATGGCTTCCAAAATTGCGTAATTTTCATTTGGTGGCCTATAGCAAGCAATAATTTCTAACACATTCCCCGAATCACTAATTTGTATTCCCATTATCTCAAATTCTTCACTGACCCAATTTCTCCCTATATTTATTTCATCCTTGACACAAATGAATATCCCCCACCTCTAGTATTTCTATCCCTCCTAAATGACCCGTAATTAGGACGAAAAACTTCCGAGTTCGTTATCTCTTCCGTTAACCAAGATTCAGTTCCTATTATTACATCAGGATCACAAGCCTCGACTAAATTCCAAAATTCAATTTCTTTATTTTTATACTGCGTTAGTTCACCTGCAACAGCCTTGTGAAGCCTTTTCTCACCTGAAACTTTACGGTGTCCATTCTTCCGTCTGGCATCGCCGTAGAGTCCGCCTCCACCGCCGTCGTCGCCGCCGCCACCGTTGCCGCCGCCGCCGCCGCCGCCGCCGCCGTCGTCGTCGCCGTCGCCGCCACCGTCGCCGTCGCTGTCGTCGCCGCCGTCGTCACCGTCGCCGTCGTTGCCGCCGCCGCCGCCGCCAACGTCGTCGCCGCCGTCGTCGCCGCCTCTGTCACCACCCCCACTCTCACTGCTGACGCCGCCACCTCCCGACTCCAGAATTGTCAGCGTAGACGCATGGATGACCGAATGACATCGTCATGTAGGCGACCTAGCTTCCACGCCCCCCCTCTGATTTAAATGTAGTCCGTCGCGCGCCAAATCCTCGTGGTGTAGCCAGAAGTTAGGGTCTACAAATAGTCCGTCAAAAGATTCACATGCCCGGAAAATGTGACGATTTAAGTCCCATATTTTGCGGTTATGGACATCTTTTCTACATACAATTCCGCTAAATATTACTTGCGCATTTTTAAATTTTTTCTTTACGGTTTGTCCGAGTCTAACGCACTGTCTAACAGTTCGAAACACTGGTTGCCGCTTCGACGAGTTTGTTCCAACGTGTACGAGGACCACTTCTACACTATCATCACCTTTAACTTTTTCAATAACATTGGTCATATTATTTATATCAGCGCCAGGGTAGAATGCCACATCAGCACCCTTAGCACGACACACTCCTCCACTGTGACGCAGCATAGAGTCACCAAACACCTTCACTTTCCTCTCGAATGGTCGTTCAGTAGGCATTCGCGAAGACGTTTCCGCTTCGTTTGTTCTTGCGACATCTAGGGCTGGTTGTGCAGTTTTCTGTCCTTCCCGGCTATCGTGTTTCTGCTCCAGAACTTGTAACTTTAAAGTTAACTCACCGATTGACTTGTGAGCCTCCTCCAGTTGCGCCTCCAGTCTCCGAAGCCTCCGTTCGCTCCTCTCGCACTTGCTACAGGTATTCGTCGCAGTGTCCACCGCAGTTTCCGCTCCAGGACCGGGATTCTGCTGTATTCCAGCAATCAGCAACAGAATAGCCAGTATGCTCGCGCATAAGAGCTGCGAATGCTTGCTGTTGTCTACACCACCTGCACTGGCCTGCATCGCTGCGTTGCGGAAAATCCCAAGGCGCGCGGCCCAGGTACCAACGCGCGCGCGGTACGACGCTAGGCAGCAGGTCATCGTAATCCTCTCGGAGCTCCTAAGAACGCGTCCTCTCTCCACGACTGACCGGCAACGACTCCTGATATGGTCGCGACCATGCGATATCTATCACGACTGAGAAACGCGAAATACCGTGACATATTGCATCGTGAAGACGGGCCTTGAGAGGCAAAGTTAGAAAAATCGCATTATAGAACGGCGGACTACGCATGTCGGCGAGGCTGAAAGCGGCGGACTCTGGTTCCTGATGGCATTCCCAACATTGCCGTCAAGACTGCGTTATCCGCTCAGTGAAGTCTTCAAAGAATATCAAGTACAGCCCTTAGTTGTCCGGGAAAAATCTTATTGCCACCTTTGAAGATAAAGTTAGGAGTGAGTTCGTAATGAAAGCTGAGTAAGAATCTAAAGATGAATCAATCAAGCATTTAAAAGCAAAATTCCCATATCTCATTGATGGTAAGTGATAAATTCGGACAAGTATGTCAGTGAACAACAGATTTATTCATAGTAGGCAGAGCTTGACCGCAATACAAAAAAAATAAATACAGGGATTGCCCAGTCGCCGAAACGCCAAGAAAATGTAATCCTTGCAGAATCGTCAGCGCCGGGTCGTAGAGTCAACAGAAGAAGAGTCCGAAATCTGGATCACTAGTCGTTTCACCGACGCCACCACAAACTCACAATCGAGACTGGTTATTACTCACGGTAGCACACGGCAGCTGAGTTAACTCATTTGCGCAGCTTTGTGAACTCACGAAAAGTGAGTTCACGCCACTGCGGTGCAACAATTCCAACCCTTTACGGGCATCTACGGACAATCCTGCAACATAAAGAGAAAGACGTTATATGATATTAGCCAGCCGGCACGCATTGCATGTGCAGAAATACATAGTTTGTTTCAGGTCTCATTGTGTTGTTTCAGTTTCCTTAGGCCTCATTCACATGCAAACTTAAACGTAACGTAATGCTGTAAATTTAGCCGTAATTTTACTACGCTTGCGGGTTCGGTAGTGTAACGATTAGCGTATCGGGCTGTTATACCCAAGTTTGCGGGTTCAAACGCGAACGAAGACGTGGATTTTAAGGGCGATAAGATCCTTTGTACGCCTTCCTTCGGAGGGGAAGTAAAGTCGGTTCGCCATGTTGTAGATTTACTGCGTGTGAAAGATACTCAAGCGTAAAAGAAGTCTCTGAGCTTCATTCAAATCACCTATTTCGTCGCCCGAGGTAATAACTTCTTTCACCGCTAGATGGTGAAAGAAGTGGCGACCCTAAAGTAAAAAGGTGCTGCACCGCTGTAAATTTTACAGGAGAGCATTTCAAAGTTTTGTCCCTCTCTAAAACAAAAACTATTTTATGAAATGTATTGAAACTTGTCAGTGTACTTGACATCCAAGCACAAAACTGTAGACTAATAATTATTCTAAAAGCATTGTAACTTTGATAGAAACCAAGACCCTATTTTTTCAGATAGTACCTTTTTACTCTCAATATGCATTTTCAAGTTGGAGCAAAAAGGTTCTATCTTTGTTGGTAGGTAAATTTAACTGGTACATTACTTAAATAATTGCAGATATACATGTAACGTATCATTTATTAAATTTTAAAGAATTCAAAGAAATGTGCTTACATTTTAGTTGAAATCTTATTTAGAGTACTCAATTTTAATTTCATGGCATTGCTTAGACTTAGCCAACTAGAAGTGGAAAAAAATAACCTATTGTAAATTACAGAATTACACGTAAATTTGAAATGACATATTACAAACATATTAAAGTAAAATGTCGCGTAGCCATAGTATTATTTTTGTTTTTTAAGCAATTCTATGGAGTAGGTTTGATCCAGAGTTGGCATCCATTTCAACATGTATGCTAAATCGGCTACCTTTTCCTTATTCAAAACCTCTCTTTCGCCACATACGTTTGCACAGGTGGATAGATGGAAGAAGAACTTTTTGCCACCCATCTTGTAGAAATGTATGGTCGCTCATTTACGTTGGAAAATTGTGAATCAGAATGTTTAATTTTATACTCTACTTCAGCTAGTCTTTGAGTGAATTTTACTTGCGAAACTTGGGTGAAAGGCATTTATTGAAATGAAGATGTTTGCTGCTTTTATGGAAATCCTTAAAATGCATTGTTTTCATCTGAATAATATTAAGTGGCATTTTTATATTTACTGCCAAATGTATCCGCATGAAAGAAATCGGTGACCAGAATTCACTAGCTCTCAGCGCTTTCTCTATCTGGTAATGAACATTGTGTATTTCCTGAATACACAAGTGACCAGCAGTAGAGTATTTCAAAACTGTCATCAATTTGTGGGTGTTTTTTTTAGAAAGTCCTTCATTACCAGAGACAATTCTGATTATTGTTTTGGGGTACACAGCTGTCTCTCCACATTATAATATGTTTTACCTTAGGTGAGTTTTGAATTATTTTTTCCAAAATTTGGGAAACGGCATTTGCAATGTCATTTCGAGAATGGCCTGTGTCAATTTCTGTCCAAATTGCGGAATATACATCTTTGGTTCGAAAAACATGAACTGTCATGTTAAATAAATTTAATTTTCTCCTGAAGAAGAAAATACTTGTTTGCTCTCGGAATTCCTATCCAGTTTCTAATTGAAAGGGCACTACAATTGTACGTTCATCTTTGATCTTATGATCTTCCTCTCTTTCCTTTCTCCTGTTTTCCTTGTTTTCTACGTTTTCAGTATATTTTAATTTTAAATCATTAGAAATATTATTTTCCAACTCATTAATTCTGTATTCGCATCTGTCCGCTTTTGGCTGAAAGAAATCCAAATTAAATTCTTCATTAAAAATATTCCGATATATAGATAATTTTACAAATTGACATCTTTCGATTACACAACATGCCTTGTAGAAGTCGTACGTTTTCGTGATATGGCACTCCTTAGTAGTACTAGATCTACAATAGTGACTCTCTGTTTTAGGGAAAGATTTAATGTGTGCCCTCACTTTGTCTTTCACGTCTTTTGGTATTTATCCTTAGTTTTGCTACCTCGATCGTCTAATTTTGGTGTTCCTGTTATTTTATCTTTGTGTAAATGTGCATTATTTATCATCTTCTGGCTTATAGAAAGTGTGTTGAGGTAGAACTTCTTACACACAATATTTCTTTATTTGAAACATAAAACTTGTAAACGAATGTATTCTTCTTTCGAAGGTTTAGAATATTTTCTGTTGGATTTCTTTTTTCTGGAAAGGGATCTGAATGTCCTCAGTAGAAATGACCCTTTTAGAATGAGTTTCCAATTTGTAAAACGAAATAAATAACCTCCCTTGCTCTTCTGGAGTGACATTTAGAGTCCAGTTGCGACGACAAAAATTTCCAACAATTTGTAGTTTTGTTAAATTGTTAAGCTTGATGACCTTGTCTCTGTAATATTAAATGTTCTAACGCCAGCTTGATGTTTCTTCGACCCCTTGCACTTTTTTACAATCCTTCTTATTACACGATGCCACCATATTGCGAAAATTTACAGCCACAACACAGCGAGATATTGAGTTCTTAAACAGATTGGGTCTACTAGATACATGCGTTCCTACGAGGGTTAACAATACATTAAAGTATTAACCGAAAAATAAGTAAAATCGTAATAATTCGGGTTGTTAACAGGATTTACAGGTAACCAATTTTATAATATTATATCAACAGGTGAGGTGGAGTACAAATAGTTTGTGTCGCATAACCTATAAATTCTCTTACAGCACTGTTTTGCCTCGGTGTCTCGTCTTCTTCAGTACAGCTTCCCGCATTAGGATCGTATTCAGAACAAGAATGCTCCAAAACACCATCTTCAATTTCACTTTCACGCAACAATGCAATTAAATATGCTCTCAAAAGATCTTACAATACCTGGACACTGCCGCAGCCAACAAGATAATGTCCACATACATGTAAACATATTGGTTTGCGCGGTGAAAGCAGATTAGAACCTTTTTTCCCGAACTTGAACATACGTTTGCAGATAGAACATGTTACCTTATCTGTATCTCAGAAACTAAGCTTCGTAGATAAATTTAACTTATCGGTTATGTAAATCTCATTGCTACCATTACAAATATAACATAATGTCATTTTTGGAAAAAATGTTAGATAGAACCTTTTTACTTTAAGGTCGCTAAGTGTAACGAAATTTGCGTGGTCAGACAAAAGCGGGCCTGATGGCCCGAGTCTCGCCAGGTAAAATAAGGGATTAACTAACTAAAACCGTACATTAAGTAAATTGGTGAACTTAAGTTCAGGTATTATAATACGCACAGGATAATGTTCAACCGTTACTGTGAATTATCCCGTATCAATACATTATCTTTCAATTAGATTTTGCTTTTAAACGTCATTATACTTAGAAAATTTAACAGTTTCATTCCTAAAACCATAAGTTATAACACTCGATATACTTTCAAAAAGAAAATATTTTATTATACAATATGATACTCAAATTTCAAAATAATGAAACAAAATCCAGCAGCTACAATCATAATATTACCAGGCTAATATAAATATTATATATATATAAATATATAAATAATTATAAATATATAAATAATTATAAATATATAAATATTATTAATATATAAATATTCTTATATATAAATATTATTATATTATAAATATTATACAATATTACAAGCTAAGGAGAACCTCATGCTTCCAATATTACATTTAGTATACATATATTATCTAGCAGATACATATTGTGAGCAATACAGATTATTTTAAAGAAATTATTCAATACAAGCATACTGCATACTGCTTTTCGTACATTTGTATTCAAATTAATATTATTTGAAACAAGAGAATTTAAATTAATTTGTTTAATAAAACTGTGATTTTTAAATTTGTATAAAAATAATTACCCCCCCCCCCCCACCACCAAATGTGACCCCCCCCAAGAAAATCCGAAATCGCGTCTCTGCTGCGGAGCGACGGAGAGCAGGGCGGCATCGACTCGTGAGGCGCGACGGTAGTCCTAGATAATTTTACAGCGTAGCGCAACATTATACGTAATTATACAGAGAATACGCGACATTTTGTACAGAGAGTAGCGCAACCTGAACCGGACGCCACCATTAATTCCTTTCACCCTATATCCCCTCCAGGCACCATTCAGGAGTTGGGGAGAAATGATTGCAATCAGCGGTATTATGGAGACGTTTCGGTTGTATTATCATTAGCTTTTGGTTGATTGGTGGCTCCCAACTCATTCACAACACCGCACAGTTCAACTGATATAAATGGCGGAATCGGCGGCGCAAAGGAATGCGCTAGGGCACGGAGCGCCCCATAGAGGAGAGATATACTATAGTGCGCACCGAGCTGCGCAGAAGCCCGCCGGGTATCCACCTCTCTCGCGCCCAGTGTCACGTGACTTTGGGACAGCTAGGTGGCATCTACAAGAAAAACCCGTCTCGCATTAATTATTTTATTTTATACGTACGTAGATGTTTCATTCCAGCGTTTTTTTCTCATTTATTAAGCAACCCTAAAATGTTGTTTATAGCAGAAAAGTGAATTTAAGTTTTTCTGCTCTATTTGCTCAAGTACACGAAAATTCCGATTTTTGTCAAACTTTTCACTTTCAACCGCATACTCCACTAACCTTTTTTACAAGTACAATTACATAGGCTCTAAATAAAAAATATTTGTAAAATTAACCTCCATGGGATGCATTAATCAAATTTCTTTATTACTCAATGTTAGGCATTCCACTATTGAAGATCCACATCAGTGAC
>JAHLJT010001722.1:0-36224 GCA_031308135.1 Acheta domesticus
ACGACGTACTGCTGTGGGCTCCCTTTTGAATCTTGAAATGGCATCAGTTAAACGAAATATATTTTTCGTTCCTCGCACTTGGTAAACGGCAGCACTGAGAAGGGTATAACATGTACAGAGAGTTGTCTTCAAAACGGATCGAGGCCATAGTCATAAGTAGGATGGAATTCCTCGTAGCCAATAAAGCCTGTCGGCATAAAAGAAAAAATCTTTACTGGCATCATCTTCCTTTTTAATTTAGATTTTTAATATAGCCTCTGCTTCAACAGAAGACAAATCATAATCATTTCTTCGTGTTGCCCAAGCTTGCAAGTGTTTATCCAGCTTGATTGTGATTGTACCAGGAGAAAAAAAGCAAAATAATGAGGAAACGCAAAATAAGACAAATGGCAAAAATGGGCATCATAAACTCAAATAGGCAAACAAATGCAAATGAAAAGCTACTTAAACACATCCGAAGTGCAATTAAGTAATTCCTACTGTTGAAAGTCATAAAATGTAACAAAAACCAAAAGGCATTTTGCCAAACATCGGGTTCTAGTAATTACATTTCAATTGTCAGAGCCGTGGTTGGCACTGTAAATCCTACTCTCACTGCGTTGCGCAGGACGTTTGACAACAGCTGCAGACGATGACCGCAATTGTCGCCCGCCCAGCCACCTCCCCCTCTCGCTCCCGAAAGCCACTACGATCAGGCTGCCCCTATTGATCTCATCGATTCTGGCACCCCTTGGACTTGGGTACTTGACACGATCCTCCTCTTGAGACTTGCACTTCTCTTTCTCCGTTCTCTCTAATGATCTCTCAGCTTTGAGTCTCCTCCTCTTGTTCTCTCAGGCTCTCTCGCTCTCTATTTAATGCTCGCTTGCTTGCTCTGTCGTACGCTTGGAACTTTTTCGGTCAGCTCTTCAACGGATGCTCGTTCTCTGACACGTACTCTCGTTCGCTGACGCGGATTTTGTTGTCGCAGATTCTCGTTCCCCGTTGCAGATTCTCGTTCTCTGTCTTGAATGTTCTCTCACCGCATTCTGTCACTGATTCTCTTTCTGTCATGGATTATTTTCTCAGTCACGGATTCTCGTTTTCTGCGCGGATCTCTTCTCTGACGAGTTACGCATTTTCTGTGCCTCTCGCATTTTTTTTTACTTTCTCTCCCACACACACACCCTCAAAACCTTTTTCCTGTCTTGCTCTTTTATTCCGTGGCTTTTTTTCAAATTTAGAAATGTGAACAATTTTTGAAATATAGAACATTAATTGCTAAAATCAACACATTTTTTCTTTATTTTTTCTCGAACGGGCTGAAGAACGCTAAAAATGTCTTAGTTATAGTTATTTGTGGTGATTCTATATTTTTGAATGCTGCAAAAAAATTCATTGTGAAAGTACAATAAAGATTCTTAAATAAAATGTTCTAAATCATTAGATCTTAAAAAATATCATGCGTTATTTTTTAAAAATAATGACAAATTTCGCCAGATTTTTATTTGAAATTAATGTATTATTTTTAAAAGTCTTAAAAATGTCTCCAATTTTTTCTTTAATTGCTTTCCTTGGATAGAGCAAATGAGACTTAAAAAATGTGCCACGTTTCATTTTCAATATTATCGAAAATTGCAAATAAAATATTAACATTGCAGAATTACATACTGATGTTAGACATGTTTTCTTTACTGAAATTTGTGTTTAAAACTAGAACCTGAAGAAATGTACACTCTGGAGTTTTGAAAATTGCAAATGCAAATGCCTTTTTAAAAAAAATTAAGACATGTTGGGATTTTAGTCTGCTGGTGCTAATGGTCTGTTAGAAATTTTTTTTGCTGGTTGGAAAAACTTTCGCAGTTTCATGTAAAATATTATACTGCGCAATACTGACTAGTAATTAGAGAAGTGTTGTTTTACTTCTCTGTTAACCTGTTTTGTAAAAGTCTACTAAGATAAGAATTAATGTCATCTTGATGATTTTTTCTTTTCTTTTGAAATGTAGATTATATTGACTTACGGGCGCTTTTAAACCAACGTTTGCCCTTGTAAAACTCTTCAATTGTGAGTGTAGTTTTACAAACAAAACGTGTAACTGCATATTAATAACATTATTTTAATATCGAGAATATTAAACTAAAAAAGTAATTAATTAACTAAAAAAGTGCGATAACTAGAAATAAATTTTAGCAACACTTCGTGGTTATCGCTATCATTCATTGGATTTCTCATCCACATTTGCCTCTATTTTAAGTCACATTTGTGATTTTAATCAGCATGTTAGTTACATTTATTAAATATTAATATTTCAAGTACATTGATATGTGCCTAAATGAACATAGGTGTTGCTGCGCCCTTTAAATTTCAATCAATCTTCAGCAATTTTTAATTACAAATTAGTTGGCAATGATCAACGTGATGGGCCACTTCTTCGATTTTTGTATCAACATTCTTATATTTATTTATTTCTTTTGGTTTTAACTTTCTTTATCGTTCCCTCTGGAATGAAGTGTCACTGAACTAAATACTGGTTTGTAAATGATATCCACAGTTTGGTTTCGGTACGGCATTTGTTTTGACATCGACATTATCACAGGGAAATAATTTTTACACAGCATTTCAATTTCATTATTTTACGAACAAATATTTTGTTCATCAATATGCGATTAATCACACCAAGTAGTAGAGAACTCGTGCATCTAGTCACGACAGGGAGATGTCATTAACAAAAACATTAATTATACGTTTGCGTGCTAATGTTTCCCGACTTTCCAAGCTCTCTTCATCAGATGCCGTTTCGTTTTTTATGATCGTTCGATTTTATCTCTGACTCTCACTTCAAACCTCTCTCTCCCCTCCCTCTCTCCTCCTCACCCTCTCATCCTTCTCCCTCGCTCTCTCTCCCACTCACTTCTTTTCCATACCTCTCTCTCCCTCACTTTGCCTGATGCTCTCGTTCTCTTTCAGAGGACTCATATACACCCTGAGACACTGCTAACTCTCGAGATTGTGGTCCATTGAAAAAATAAAAGTTGCAACAAATGATCATATTGTCTTCTCCTCGGAAGCGTTAGCTCAAGGGCCCTCTTCGGCATTCAGACTTTTTCCGCCAAATTTGTAGCATATTTATTAGCATGTCCTTCAAATAATTTACGACACTAATTTTCGTAGCCTTTTTAGCTTCTCTTCTTTTTCCCTAAAACTCCCTCGAGTGATGTGCAATGAATCCACGACTAGTGGAACTATTTCAATTCAATACTGTTACCTTTTTTAACTCTTCTTTTGTTTTACTTTACACCCTCTTTCATTAACTGCCATGCCCTTTTTGTTTCCAACCAACCTACTCGTTCTAGCTCATTCCTTTACTCACGCGTGCTATTCTCCCTCTCTTCCTTTCTCTGTCTCTGTCATCTCTCTTCTTCCACGGTGAAGCGAGTCGTAGAAGTTGGCTGGAGTTTGTCATGTGGAAGTGACTAGGTGGAGAGAGGAGTCAGCGAGACGGGCGGCGCGTCGCCTCCCCTCCACCTCTCCCGCCACCTGCAGCGCCCGTGAGTGGGGAAGGGCGAAGGGAGGGGGGAAGCCAAGGACCGCGGGGTACAGCTGCCACCGCAAAGGAGACGCGCGGATCGAAGAGACGCAACGAGCAGCGGAGACACGAGGAGTGGTCTGCAGGGGACGTTACGGAGATGGAAGGAGGGGCAGATGGATGATGTGTTACAGCATCTACTCGTATTATAGTTAGTTACAAAATAAAGATCGTAAAATATATTTTATTGCGATATTAGATTCGACCGGGCGAGGTGGCTCAGAGCATCAAATGATGTCACTGCAGTGCCTCTGACTGGGAGGTCGCAGGTACGTAGATAGAGAGCTATGTCGAATTCAGTCGCTGTCTGGAGGAGAATTCTAGCGGCTGGCTGCTCTAATCGGTAGCTTTCCGTGGTTTCTCCGATCAGGACCAGGAGAATTCTGGAGATGTGCCCTAACAAACGGGCCACGGACCGCGCGCGATCTTTCCTTCTTCTTCCTATCTTCACCCCTTGCTTACACACACACATACTTAAATGCACTACACTAGCACACATGTCAGGAGACCGGTCGGGAGTTTAGAGCTTGTCCCGAGAGAAACGGTGGAGGGAGATATCTGGTTGAGGGAAACTCCGTTAGATGACGGTAGGTCGGCGACAAATACCACCATCTAGCGGGGAGATCAACCCCCTCGCGATAAATGCATGCACTACACTTACAGGACTAATGGTCTACGCGCCGGAATGAATAAGCAATTAACAAAATCCTATTACAGTATGAGATTAGAGAATAATTGAGTCCGCTAGGTCGACGATTGTAATATCTATAATGTTGTATACCGTTCGTAACCATCTCAATGGACAGTTTTCGTAGAAATTGAAAATACGAAAACAACATGAATATTCATCGTGTGGAATGCGATAGAGTGAAGCCGATAATACTAGGAATCCATTTATTATTAATGAGTTCCTTCGTGTTCTTATGGTTGTCAATAGTGAGCCATACATTATTAGAATACTCATGTTTCAATAACTTTCATTTGGTAAGTGTTCTCGCGTTCGTTTTTGGATTATTTTGGATATCCAAAGTGGTTTAAATCCCCTTTTCACGTTAGTATAAACAATTTTTATTTTGTTAATTTGTATTTAATAGCAAATTATTATTCCAGATAAGAAATAGCGTGTCGATTAGGGATCGAATCGAGAACCTTCCGGATGTAAAGGTTGTGAAAAACACTACATTAGGAAACTTCGTTCCTTCCCCTTTCACACAGAGCAACGCGAGGGCGGGCGCGCGCGCACGCACGCACGCACGCACGCACACGCGCGCGCGCGCACACACACACACACACACACACACACACACACATTGCATAGATTATCATACTCGCTTCAATGACTACAGCATCGCCCATTTTGGGAGATCAGTCAGATGTTTCAAGCTTTCTCGGCTGTAACAATTCTCCATAAGGAGAGATACCTAGGGAAAATACCCGCAAGACGACGTGCATGACGGAACCTAATTTTATGTTCCAACAGAGAGGAATACAGCCGCATCCCAGGATAACATTTTCTTTGAAACTCAAATTTCTCCCATGTAAATGAACTTTATCGGTCACATGCGTCTTTATATCCTGATAACATACAACCCTATAGGTTTTTTAAGTGCACTTGTACCTACCTGTATGTTAAGAAATTTAACATACTTAGCAACGGTTTTAACCTCCTTAGCAACGTAAATAAACAACCACGAGTAAATAAACAACCAATCTCATAAATTTTTACCTAAATCGTGAGAAATTACGGTGACCGATAAAATGCAGAACATACCATGAAATGTTAGTGTTATTACTGCCTCGTCGAAATTAAAAATCTCGGTTGCGCTACGCTCCGCCTCGATTTTTAACTTTAAGTAATAACACTTATAACATTTCTAGGTATGTTAATAGCTATACCTTTGTAAAATTGTATTTAGTAATATGTAAATATTATTATATTGTTTGATTTTTGTTTTGTTTATTTGTAGTTATTACTTAGAAAACGCTATCAACGGAAGTATATCATGTCTCTAACTGGCAAAATAAATATTATATTCCATTCTATTCTAATAATCATATTTACTGACGGTCTGAAGGTATTGTCACTGGAAGTCGACGCGCCAACTTCCACACCGAACGTTATTTCTTTAGGTATTGTGACCAGCCGGTGTATGATAAAGGAATACAGGTGAATAAAACAAAGCAAATTCATATAACACATTTAATTAACACTTAGCATGATTATGAGGATGAATATGAGCATGCACATGAATGATTGACTACAGAAAATTTATATTCCTTTTCTTTGTGTCTTGGACTGACAGGCACTATTCCTGCTACAAAAAATGACTTCTCACCAAGGGCTGCCCGCAAGGTTCTAACTCAGGTCCTATTTTCTGGAACTTGGTAATAGACAAATTACTGCGAACTCTTGCAGCTGAAGGTCACATGCAGATGCAGTTTCTTACGCTGATGACTTGGCTCTCGTCGTCCGAGGTGCCTCGCGCGTCGAAGTAGGAAACAAAGCTCGAGAGTTTCTAAAGTGCGTGGCGGCTTGGTGCGATGATGCTAAACTTCGAATTTCGGCTGAGAATACAACATTCATGGTCAAGTCTAGCCATATAAAAACTGCTCCAGGGAGGAAGCTCCCATGAAGGAACAGGCGCCGAGCATTTTCTATAAAGGACAAAGGCCCAAGGTAACACATTGTCATGACTAGGGATCACACTTGATCCTCGACTAAGATTTAATACTCATGTCTGTAAGGTCTGCTGCAAAGCTAGGACACTTTTTATGAAGTTGAGGCACATTGCTGGCTCCCGACAAGTAGTCGATCAGCACGTTCTATATATATATATATATATATATATATATATATATATATATATATATATAAAGGCGTCTTTCTGTCTATCATAACTTCCTGCGCTTCTGCGTGGGCCTGCTTTTCTCACAAGACGTTAATAAAACGTGAGATGTTTAAAACACAGAGAGCCGCGCTCTTAACACTCATTGGCGCTTATAGAACAACATCCACTGCTTCATTGCAGACTATCTCAGGAAGAATACCACTTGACTTGGTGGTGCAGAATGGAGCAGCTAGGTATCACATTACACGTAACAACTGTAATATTTGGATAGATGGTAAAATTAAGCAAGTAAGTGATTTAGAATCTTCACTTACAACAGTTAGAATTAAGTTAAATGAAATCTGGCAACGCAGGTGGGATGAGGAAACGACAGGCAGAGCAACTTATACATGCATGCCTAATTTCAATGCCATAAGAGAGTGCAAACATTTAAGGCCTATACCGTATTTAGCTCAACTCATGACTGGGCATGGCCCCTTTAAAGCCAAATTACACAAATTTCACCTCGCGGACTCACCCACATGCGGCTGCGGAGAAAACCAAACCGCAACTCATCTGCTCTGATGGGGGTCACTAATGAGCAGTGGACAAAAATTAAAGTAGTGAATCCTCAACAAATCTACGATACTCAGGACACTAAACTACTAGGAGCTCTTATGCCAGGAAAACAAAGGAATATAAGAAAATGCTCAAACACATTGTAGAGTAAATGTTTAACAAAATATTATTTTAAAATTACAACTTACTATCCACAATCTTGATCAAATAAAGAAGGTAACATTTAAAGAGCATTACATCTCTTAAAGAAAACTAAAATTAAACACAGCAATGAACAGTACTTCAGTCACTGAACAGACCTCAACCCTGGCTCACATTCACCACACCAAAAACATGCCGTACACACGTGGCGCCTGTCCACAGTCGTCCGTTATAGAGCGGGAACAATCCCTTCAATGCCATACACACGTGGCGTCTGTCCACAGTCATCCGTTATGGAGCGGGAACAATCACCTCAAAACAGCCGGCATGCTCAGACGAGAAATCGCAGTGGTGCAATCATAACCAAGTTGCATGAGGCCATCACACCACGCGGCCACATGGCGGCGCTCTGTAAACATCTCAAATAAAATCACACAGTTTCACTGCCAAGGCCAGTCATAGGTTGGTCAGTCATGCCAAGTCAGGCCAGTCATGCCAAGGTCATTCTTGCAACCATCTCCGAACTCGGTGTTAGACAAATCGTTTTATGAGCATTTCACTCCGTGACTACATTTCAAAAAATAGAAAGAACCTCGCTAGGAGCGCAATGGACCTGCATGGCCGCCAACGATCGACAACAAAGTGAAAAGTGGACGCCACAGCGTCTACTCTGCAAGAGGGAGGCCAAAGTGCATTGTGAGTAGCTTGCAGATGTGAGACTGATCCACACATAGTGTGGATCTCAGCCACCAGGATCGCTTTTAAATACCTTTACAGATCCTGCACAACACAGATATAGTTTGTACAGCTACTAATCAGGCTGTCAGATGTATCAGACACATTGGTTACGGCTATATTATTGTTTGCGTGAACATGCTCTGTTACTGTCTCCAGTGGTGGTATTCTCGCCATATGGTGGAAACTACGCATGACGTACAGGTCCTTTTAGAGACCCTCCCAACTTTGATTACCCCGATTTTATCAATCAATTCAGAACTTTGCAAAAACAATTATTCAGACACAGCTCTCACTTAATGTATGATTTCTCACCATCTTGCTTCAGACGGCAGAATCTCACTGGGCTCCTCGTGCCAGGGGCTGTAAAGTGCAGTGTCCCGTCTAAGTCTATGCCAAAATTTTGTAAATACTTGTAAATAGTAATGTAAAAATTTTATGTACAATTTGTGCAAATGTAAAATGCTAGTTTGTAAAATTAAATGTAAAGTTTTCATTGAATGTAACTTAAGAGCGGTATTTCAATATTAACAATTATATTTGTCGTTTCTTTTAGCTTTTCTGTTTGTACGAGACAACACTTTTTTTTCCTCAAATTTGTTAAGTAGAAGTCTAGACTGGCATAGGGGATAGCGCCCGGGGACCGGTCTTCCTACTACGGCTAAGCCGACCCTTCGGCCATGTACACTTTAAGTTACATAATAAACACACATACTATCTAGTAGACGAATGTGGTAAATAAATACCCTGCCAAAGTGGGGTACTTCTGCTAGTTTCCCCCTGTTATTTAAGAGCATTCAATTGTTTTGTATTTAGCTATGGATATTTTTTAAAAAAATAGCATTAGTATTTGTTTACTAGGGATTGTATTACACATTTTCATTTCACTTTATTCTAATTTTTGTTAGATTTCTAGCAAATGAGTAAAAAATCATCTAACTTCAAAAGTTTACTTTGGGAGCAAAATATATTCATAAATTTCTTGGTTTTCTTTGAATAATTGTTTATAACATTTTACTTCGTATACTTGGATAGTGATGAAATGTCTTCCGGAAAGTGATTAAGGGCAGGTAAAAGTAAGAAAAGCTGTTCGTTTATCTTTTTATGGCTGATATTTTGCCACTGAATTGTTTTAAATAATTAATTTAGTCAAACACTTATAAATAAAAGTAAATAAATAAATGTCAAACACTTATAAATAAATGAAAGTAAAATAAATATGAGTTATATTGCAAATACAGCGTTTTAATGTAATTTGTTGTATTTTTCATTTACAAGTCTGTATCGACAATAACGACAGTAAAAACAGAACTACATACTCTCCAACTCTGCAAATCACACAATTTTTAAAACTCTTCAGCATTCCATTTACAATTTCTTAAGATTCGCTTATAATTATCGCTTTTACATTCACTCCCAAGCAAAAAATGAACATGATATTTCAAGCCAGTCACCTGCCGTGCCAATGCGATTTCCACAAAGTAAAAGGGAAAGGAGCATTTGGCTAGTTCATAAAATTTTGAGTGCACACTATAGTTTTTTAAAGAGAGGCAGCAGTCAAATACCGAGTTATTCACTCCACTGCGTTCCAGATGATGGGTTGTTCCGTCTCAAACGAGGCTGGGTTAGCACAGCAATATTGGACCGAACGGCGTTCGGCAGCCAGAAGAAAGGCTGCGTCGCACGGAAACCGTAAAGAAGTTAGTGAGGCAGACAGTCTTGCGTTACGACTTTACGTGTTCATGGCCCCCTTGCCAGGCGGAAAATGCCGGCGTTGTAACCGTGTAGAGGGCAATGGCTCGCATTTTCTCAATTGCTTTTCTAGTCTCTCCGTTTACTCTCGGGAATGTTTCCCAACGAATGTATTCGCGTTTTTATATAGAACTGTATTATCTTTGCGTCGTTGGCAACAATGCGCCGTTATAATATGTAATGCAAATTTTCAGTAGCTGTTTCGTGGGTACTGGAAAAGTATTTGCGGTGGGTCTGGATGCAGCTGTCAGGATCATATTTTGGTGCGATTGGACTGTGTGACGCTTAAAATCTGATTTTATTAGGAAAAAAGAAAACATTCAGCGTACGTCTATAGTTTGAGAAAAATGCTTGTTTATAGTACAGATAAGTACCTTCTGAAGCATAGTTAAGGGTGGAGCTCGCCTCGGGTGACTTCATTTTAGGTGTGACAACAAACGAAATTTACAGTTGGAATTACATAATTATTTAGTTAAAATTATATTCAATTATTTCGAATAACATACAGTTTGTATATATTATAAATAAATGTCAGGTGCAAATATACTTGTATTTTTATTTCATAATATATAAACTATTCAGTAATTTATATTTTTATATATATTTAAAATACTGATACCATTAGTTTTGCGCAGAATGACACCAACTAAAGCTTCGCCACTGAATACTTTCAATTACATTGAAAGATGTTTAAAGAGATATTGACGAATCATAATTTTGTATCTTCGACAATCGTTTCCATTGCGCTCGAACTTCAAGCACTTCCCAGTCTTTGCAAGGAGTGACTTCAAGTTATCTTTGATTTTATTAGTTTCATACGACTTGTAGCAACACTAAAACAGATCATCTAGTTATAAAACAATTGATTTATTACAGTCAAGTCCTTTGAATAAGAAAAGATGGTTTTCAATGCTAGTCATCTGAAAAAATTGGGAGGTCACGTGTGGAAAAGAAAATGAGACTCCTCTTGTGAAGACGGAGAGTGCAGCATTGTTGGTTGAAATGAGAATAAAGCCATTATCAGTTCACTTAAAATAGATGCTGACCTTATATCCCAAATATCTTTTCGTTGTATCTTTTATAGCTCTACTGGGTTACATGCACAACTTTGATCGAGGAACTTCGACATCCAATGCTAGCAGATTTTCTACAGCAAGAGAAAATTCAGCCGCCGACTGGGAGCACGGCTGTTCTGACCCGTTGTTTTTCGTTGTTTCTTTCCATTTACACCAGGCGAATGCCGAAGAAATACCCAAACAAATGCAACACGAGCAGCGCGAGATCTTTACTTTCTCGACATTGTCTCTTCATGTCCCCTTACATGGATTTTGCACTGAAAACACTACGCTTCCGCACAAATAGAGAGATTAGTGGAGAATTTAGTTCGTCCCGTCTTGGCCGGTGCTCCGCAGGCGTAGAGGGGCAAAACCCTGCAAACCGATGTGAAGGCCAGCGCCAAATTTCACGTTCTACCGGAGAGAACCACCATCGTTTCCTGAGATATAACATAGACTAATTACAGGACAAATGACACGAGACCGGGAGTGGTGGCTCACGGCATCGACTGATGTCACTGCACTCCTCTGACCGGGAGGTCCTGGCGTTCCACTACAGTCACAGGCTTTTTCACACTAGCTTGTCAGCAGAAATCTAGCAACCGTCTGCTCTGATCGGTAGTTTTCCCTGTTTTTTCCGATCAAGGCGAATGCCGGAGCAGTGCCATAAAGAAACGGAACACGGATCGTGCGCGATCTTTCCGTTCTCTTCCTTGTACTATCCTCAGCAAACACACAACACTACTACACAGGCCGGGAGACCGGTCGGAAGTTTAGACGTTGTTCTTGCTGGGATGATTCTCCGCTGGTGGGAGATTCTTCCAGGTTGGGGAAAACCCCGCTGGCCGACGGTTAGGTCGGCGCTGGATCTCACTATCCAGCGGGGGAAGACCACTGCCACCTCACGAGGAAAAAAATTACATTACACTTACGGGACTAATGACCTTAGCAGTTGGCGCGCTCAGAATCACAAACAATCAATCATCAATCAATCAGCTAATGGCCATAGGATTTGACGCGTCCGGAAACATCAATTAATTTTTCAATCAATCTACGGGTAACTCCTGACATTTACACACCGACGTAATCTACAAACCCTTATTGATCAGGTGATTGGCCAGTGTCCTTTCATCTATTGAGCAAATACTGAGTCAGTCTCTTGATTTGTTTTTGGTTATAAGTGCATCCTCACTATCTCGTCCTCTTTAGTTAATATCTATGTGTCAATAGCATTTAATTATTCGTCGGCAATGTCATCATTAAATAGTTTTCCATGCTTTCGAGATAGTGAATTAATTCTTTCTTGTGAAGCACGAGAAAAGAGCCAAAATTTCTAGAGAGTTTGCTAGTTCAAGCAGATGCTATTGCACGGGAAATATTTTATATTTTTTTTCAAAAAACACTGCAAACTTTATTCCTAAGTAAACGTATTAAAGGTTGGATTCGGGAAAACGGAGGTCAAAAACGTATACAGTTCTTGTCTGCAGTTATTTAGTGGTTTTTTACATATTTCATATTTGAGTTCGAAGAAATTCGGACAAGCGTCGATTTTATAAGTGTACTTTGCACTATCCGAGAAAAAAAAACAAAGAAAAAATTTGCAGCAATTTTTGAGAAAATATTGTTGTTCGGGCCCATAGCAAAGCAGAACAAATATATTTTATTTCATACAACGCAAGGTAGAACAGTTGATCTGTAACCGGCACAGCGCCCGACCGTTGCGTCGATAATATCAAGCCACCGGAAGCCGCCCAAGGCCTTCTGAGAATCGCATGTGTGTGCCTCGCCTCTCTCCGCCCGTTGCAGCGCGCAACGAACGGAACACTCCAGAAAATTCTATCGCCAAATTTAAATGGCAGCTTGTGATAGGGCACTGCCGTTCCCTCCCCCTGTGCGCACGAGCACTGGCGACCTGACGATGCTCCGTCGCCGAACCGCAAAGTCAGTCCCGCGAGAGACACTCGCGTATCGCTCGCGCCGTGGCTCCGTGCCAATCGCCCGTAAAATATTTTTTGTGCAACCTCGGGTTGTTCCCAGTTTGCACTACATTTAATCAGTTTTCATGACAGGAGGCATGCGGTAAGCATCTGTCACTTTCGTGTAAAGACAACACACGGAATAATCGTTTCTTTAATTGTGCTGTTGTTCTAGGACTGCTTCCGGTTAGCACGTGTAGGGTATTTACCATCATTTGCAGTGTTTAAAGCGCCTGCATCAGACTGCTTGGACAAATTGCTAGCTAGTAGTGCACTCCAAATGTGTTTTACTGTGTTCTATGTACTGTGCTCATGTAAGCAAGAACTTACAAGTGTTAATTAAATTTAGACTGTGCAAGAATTTCTCTTTCTATAAACCCTGAACACTCCTGCACCAATCTTCCATATGAGCTATCAAAGAGTTTCGGGAATGCTGTATTCCACTCATGCTACAATTATTCAGTCCACAAAAGAAAATAATCTGAAATGAGTAAAGAACCCCTAACAATTGTAACGGTCTTAAAGTCCTTAAGGCTTCATATAGAGAACACGCAAGAATCAAACAATCCGTTTGAATTTCAAGAGGCAGCCAAATCAGCCTGTTGGATCGAGAAATATCAATTTTGGTGAAAAATCTGCCTAGAGTTTAGCTGCCTACTGCTATTTTCTTGCCTAGTGCCTACTTCTAAAATCATGCTTGCATTGTTTCTAGGCAGACAGATAAACAGACGGGCGTTTTAAAAACAGTTTTTGTTATCAAAGTCTCGCAAAACCTGTATTACGACTACGCAAAGTTGTGTTATAAAACGCTATTTAGTACATACACAAGGTAAAACAATCCCCTTTTTTGGAACCAAAGTCTCACAAAACGAATTTGTATGCCAAAAATCGGTTTTTGGCTGACGAATAATAATAATTGGTCTCTTCTAGTCTAGAAAGTAACTTGGTCTAGAAAGTAACTTGGTCTAGAAAGTAAAAATCTAAGAACCCAAAATATTCATTCCGGATTATATAATATTGGTGCTTAAATGATTTTAGATTTAACCCTTCAGTGGGCGCGTGGAGTACCGGTGTACTCCACATAATTTTAAACCTTTATTTCTTTTGTATAAGCTAATGCTTTGAGCTGTCGTTCCCGGTAGCTGACTTTGCAACTGTATCGAACCGCGTGGAGGAAATGGATGTCATCAAAAACGCTTATCTCTCTCGCGAAAAACAGATTTGTTTGGAATGGAGCACCGTCGTACTCCACGCGCCCACTGACGTCCCTCTTTTGTCTCTTGTGTCAGTCGTTCCGCCCGTCGTGTCTTTCGCTCCTTCGGTGTTTATCTGAGTATGTAATCTGTGTTATATTTCTGTGACTAGCTATCTGAAACTACTGTGGTGTTTCTTTTGAAATATGAATTCTGCAAAACAAAGTAAATTACAAGAAAAGACTGCGGGATGCGGATGTTACTCGTACGGATTATCGGAAATAGAAGATGAATCAGATTTTGATGATGACAGTGATGATGATGATGATGATGATGAAGTTTCAGAAGATCTTGAAATTAGTGATCACAATTATCAGACTTAACAATGAGACTCCGTTACTAATGAGTTATTTCGTCTCAAAAGACAACTTGGAATAAGGTTGTACGCATAAATGTTTGTTCGTGATCTCACAATATAAATTTGTATTTACCAGGACCAAAGAAAAGTACCAAAGGGCTAGTTGATGTTACTGACAATTTATGTTTCTTTATAAATAATGATGTGATAAGTTTGATTACCATAAATACTAACATTTATATTGAAAAGATGAAATCACGTTTCAGTCGCGACAGAGGTACAAGACCGACAGATGATACGGAGATTAGAGCTCTTATTGGAATACATTTTCTTATTGGATCACATCGAATTCCAAGAAAAAAATTGCAGCAAAATATGGGACAATTTCAGAGGCTCAGATATAGAAGTATGCTTTTTTGTCAATGAGCCTGAAGAGATGTAGATTTTTATTGAGAATTCTAAGATTTGATGATGTGAGGAATAGAAGTACGAAAATTCGACAAGTTAGCGGCCGTTAGAGAGGCATTTTACGAAATGGTTGCAAATTATCAATTATCAACCGAGCGGGCCATTTTGTGTCAGTAATTCAGTAATAAGTCAGTAGTTTTGAAGCTATTGTTAGGAGGAGATGAACAGGTAAGAAAACTTCCAGAGGTAAGAAAACTTCCAAGCGGCCATGGCCGCTGTGATGTCTGCGGCAGAAGTCACAGTAAGTCTACTCGTAGATGGTGTGAGATAAGCAAGAAATAGATGTGGAAAGACCATTTGAAAGATTTGTGTATATATCGTTATGAAACTTTTAACATTTGAGCCATTTGAAAAATTTCCAAAGTGATTTGTGACAATAAATATATTTTTTTCTAGAATCTTCAAAACGTTTTTTTATAACTGAATTGCCTTGTTCATGTCAGTTTTTTAGTGTTAGAATAGGAAGAAGAATCATAATATATTATAAAAGTAATTATTTAAGTGTCAAAATTCAAAGGGTTTGTTAACAAAACAGCTCCTAATATTGGAGTACGGGTGTACGCCACGCGCCCACTGGTGGGATGAAAAGTCACGCGCCCACTGAAGGGTTAAAAGAATTAAAACAATATTTCTATTATCGAAAACCTTGTTTTGTAGAATAAGAAGCAAACAAATAGGATTGAAATATTAATCGACATGCTTGTTTACCGATTTCCGAATTAACTCACAAAATTTACTTTTGAATAGTTAAGAAAAAAATATGCAAATTGTAAACGCATGACTCGTTACTGTCAGTTTCCTATTGGATACGGAGTATACGTTTTACTCCACGCTCATAAGAATGACAATAATTTCAACGCGCCACCAGTGAGTCCAGGAGTAGTAAAATCGACAGGGAGGAGGTATCAGGGAGGAGTTATAAGGAAGCTTTTAGCGCCCCGCCTAAGATAGTGGCTCTAAGTTAGTGTTGTCAAAGTCGATGCAACGATCGGGAGTCCGTGGCATGAGTGCCACGACGAAATCGCCCCTCCACGCAGTTCATTACCCCGCCACCAAAGACAACGCCATCCCTACTGTAAAACGGCGGGGTTACTAAAAGTTTCCTTTCCCGACACTAGTTGCTCAGAGAAGCTCGTGGCATGCTACGGTGCCACGACGCGTGCCACAGCCACCAGTTGAAAACCTTGACAGCGCTGCACTAAGTACTAACCATCACATAACAAAATTTGAAGACATAACGACTTACCGTAAGTCTAAGGCTCGACCTTACGCCTTTATAAATAATGCACATCAGTAGGAGTCTCTACAGTCACCTTATAAACAGAAAATGGCCGCCTAAAAACCGGAAAGTTTCTTCCAATTAAGATCAACTTTTTCTCGTTTGTGAGACAGTTATAAAGATAATTATCTTTTGTTAATGTAGTTATAATTTTCCTCACCAGCTCCAAAACTCTGGCAAGGATTAACTAAAAAAGTTGGAAAGGTAATAGGCAAGAAATTTGCTAAAAAGGAGATGAAATCATATTTTCGGGTTAGGTTATGTCTTATGCTCATAACAAACGCTGTTAACGGATATTCCCTTCATTCTCAAGAAAAGCAGATTCAAAATTTCAGACTGCGTACTCACCGCACAGGATCAAAAAATATAAAACTCCCTTTATACTGGAGTTTTGTTTTATACTTTACTCGTACCATGGTTCAAATACCTCACGATTTGCCTACACTCTTTCATAATATATTATGAACGCAACTTTCTTTCAACAACACTTTTTTTCAATTTATTTAGGCACGTTTTTTAAACACTTGAAATGCTTTCGTTATACGGCGAAATCAAAACGCAATGCCGCAATTGCTAAAGGTCTTTTGAATGTTGATTCTCACGACCGCACAACGTCATTAGTCACGTTATTATTAGAATTAAGAATGTCTTCTAAAACTCGCCTATTTTATGACCTCTCTCTACTCCAGCTCACACATCTCAGGACCTGACCATGTGAAAGTGCAGCAATACAGAGGAGTTACTCTAAGAAGGGACCATTGACAGGTCGGAAAACAAATGAACGGCATGCAGGGCGATGACATTGTAAGAGATGATGATGAAGCCATTTACAAATGGGCTAACTGTAAGCGAACGCACTGACAAAATGAGTGCTTGGAGATAACTCGCAATTATGTTGCCAGCAGTGACCAAGTAGTGGCTGTCAAGTGGTGTCTTCTCATAGTAATCTCTATATATCTCTGGACGAGTCACGGTATTTGGTTAACCGCTCGATGTAGTAAGTGGTCATTATACTCTCTTTCCTCTATGTCACGACAACGCGCCATTGAAGGGTTAAACGTCTTGTGGTACATCATCTTTAAGAAATGAACCCTTTCCTCCCTTCCACCGTTCCTGTCAGACTGGCACGTTGCCCGTCTCGAAACCTGACACCCACGACGCTCGCCTCCTTCTTCTCCTTCTTCGCCTTCCTTTTCTTTTTTTCTGCTCCTCGTAATTCACAAGCAGTTCTCCTGAAGAAGAAAACCTCTTAGGTGATCAAAACTTGAACGCAATCGAGACGCAAAGTCGATATTTGCTGCGAACTCGACTTAGCGTCACGAGAGCAGCCGGAGGCCTCTTTCACACACCCACACCGAAGAGCGCGCAAACGACAGTGAAAATGGCACCTTTGACGAGAGATTTGTGCGCGATAAAAGAGATCTGGCTGGGAATCTGATGTTTTAATCAGTGAGGAGCTGTCTGAGAGAGAAAATTGAATTTAAATGAGAGGGATTTTTTATCGTTTCGAGATAAACAATGAATATACGGAAGTTTAAAAGTCTGCGTTTGAAATGTAAATCAAGAGTATGATAATCACATTTAAAAACCAATCAAATATGAAAGCAACGCCAAATTACAAGGCAGGGATGTTTAAAAATGTTATAGCTCTCGTTTTGAATTACGAATAAAATCAAGCGTACTTAAATGAGTTTGTCACCAGTTGCCTGCTGCTCGATATAAAGCGAAAAAATTATTTTGATGTAAATTGGGCAATTAATGTCAGTTGTACTTTTATGAATTAATTGGTTTGCTTGTATATTTCCTCGGTATTAAGTTGATTGTGATACAGATTCAAATGTATTCGTATTTACTAATGATGTTTTAAAAAACTGAAATACCTTTAAAATGTCTTTCTTAATTAATAATCCACGTTTAATAAAACATCCCTGAAGCTTGTTTCCTGTTACAGAAAGAATTATTTTTTGCGGGATTGTTTCTTCTATCTCAATTTATATAAACTATGTGTTGAATACCGAAGCGTTATTACAACAAGAATTATCGTACCCATGTTTTTAAAACAACCATTTTTGTTTTGCTTTTTTCGTTCATTTCCAAGTAGTTGTAGCCTGCAAAGTTACGCAACATGCAAACGCACTATTTATATTTGTACCATATAACTTGTTACTAAGAGCACATAGAAACACATATATCACCCACTACCTTTCATTAAAGTTATCACAAAATTTGGTTGATTAGATGCTCGGATGAAGTGGTTAATATTACCCCTCTCCACGAACTCACATAAGCAGCATGCCAAGCCCTGGCGTGAAATACATGCATAGATATGTCTTATCAATAATTTCAATATACATTATATTTTTATTATGTATTGATTTTCAATATGTGTATTACTGTCTAAAATAAAATGTGGACAAAAATATAATAACATGTTAATGACAGTCTGAAGATAGTGGAATAGAAACATCTTATTAAAGGGCGTTTATTTGCATTTTCCTGTGTTCCTGGTGAATTGTGGTGTTATGAAACATCGGTAGCTGAAACAACTTTCTAAACGTAAAATCTTAGTGTTTTAAATATGTTGATAATTATTGAATTTATAATATACTTACGTGGAAGGCGTATGCAAGTTAATCCCAGGGAAGTAAACTTACCTGAAACAAACCACAAAATTTATTATAAATCATACAGATAAATACAATAATTGAAACATACGTGTAATATTTCAATAAACTGTTCTTTAGTTATATACGACATGATTATTTGATGATTATGACATGATTATGTATGAGTGGTAAAATAGCATTTTATTTTGCGAGTAGGAAATGTGGCAAAAAGAGGCCGATTGGCGGAGTGACTGAGTAGTAGGTGATACGACGAAAATATTTTGTTTTCTTTCCAGTTATATTCACAGTTTTATCTGAGTATTTCAGCACCTTCTCACTTTTAGCATAAGGGCTACGCCACTCGTTCTTGTTGTACCTGGGGGACAAGTCCTCGGGGTGGGCATCTATAACTGAGTATCTTTATTCTCACCCCCCGATTGCGTACAAGGACGCCGACAGGCAGGTAACCGGGTCCGGCAGATACTCAGTTTGCCCTCATGGCAACCTCCCATTCAGTTCCTGGGCGGGGCCGCCCTGCCAGCTCAGAGCTACTAGCTTTCCAGGCTAGTACCGGAGTCAGTGTTACCTGTATGGCAACTCGCCACTCACGTGCGCTGGGACAACAAGTCTCTCCTCTTTGCCCAGAGTATCGTGCCACTACCACGACGAAGCCAAGTACCCAACATGGGGGCCACCGAAACTAAGGTCCCGGCGGCTCGGAGCCCTCAACCCGTTTCCCCACTGCCTACTCCTTAGGCTACCGGCCTTGGTTAGGCCGTGACAAAGGCAGCCTGGCGGTTAGTCGTTTGTCCGCCGGACTACTATTTGTGGAATCCAGAGCACCCAGAGAGGTCTCCTTCACCCAATCCTACCCTGAGGTCAACGCGCCAGGGGCTCAACTGGTGGGTTGCCGGGTTGAACCGACAACCAATAGCTTAACATCGCCTACTTACTGACTCCACCTTTAGACTAAAGGCGTGAGTGCCACCGTGAAACTGAGCGTCCGGGTGATCGTCTCCAACTCTTCATCAGAGATCTTGCCCACCTACGTGGTCACAATCCCCCCCCCCTGCGGGGGAGCTAAAGTTGAAGGTATAGCGCGCTATTTATACCCCAGAAGTATCTGCTTTTACTCGTGATTGTCTAAAAATGTATTTACATAATTTGTGTGGTGTATTTGATTACCTAATCTTGAGCCAAATAGTTTATTAAATAATATTAATTAATCTAGTATATGACCATAGTTCCTAATTGAATTCACTGAGTATATTTTGTGGTAATTCAATAATGTATGTTATATAGCTTCACATCTAAGAATTATTACATTGATATTTGCTTTAACTAATTTTAAATAATGATTAGATAACGTGATATAAATGTTCTTGCATTAAGAAACTCATACAACTGAATGTTAAATCAATTTAATTTATGAAAATTACAAGCGATCGAAAAATAAAATTATTAGCCCATAGAAATATAATCATTTTTGGAAATTTTTAGAACGGCCTTGTCGTAATGTCTTGACTCCAATGGTCTCGGAGAACATCTCTCTTTCTGCTGCTTCTCTTTCACTTATATTGTTTCTTTCTAAATGTTTCCTAACATCTTTAATGCAGACTATTGTCGACTTCTTCTTCCAAAGGTAGTTAAAAATCTGCTTAGTTAATCTGTTGTCGTCCATTCTATATAAATGTCCACAAAATAGCAGTCGCTTCTTCCGTAGTGTTTCAGTTATGTTTTCTATAGTACGATAAACTTATTAATTAGAATTTATTATTATTACTATTATTATTATTATTATGGAATGATTCTTGAGATTATGTCATTGACAAAACCATTTTCAACTGGCCAACGTTTCGGCCTTTATTCAGCCTTCATCAGGGCTACAAACACGCATTTTTTTAAATGTATAGATACACATTACGTACAAAGATTATTTCACAATTCGAATGATATATACAATATATAAAGATTGTGTTATTACATACCACATTCTCCGCATCTTTCGGTTCCAACCACGATCCACCCCACATTCTCTTTATACACTTATAGCCTCTACCACACACATTCCTTCAGCCGCGCCTTATTACCAACACCGCCCTCACACCTCATTCTTGCAAGTCTCTTCACCTCTTACATCATGTATGTCGCCGGCTACAATCAAACCACTTCCCTTATTATTACATCCCCCCAAAAAATTATTTCCTTTTTTTGTTGTGTTCTATATGCATTCTATGCATATGTTCTATATGTATGCACAACAAAAAAGGAAAGAATTTTTTGTTGTTGTTATTGTTATTATTAATATTACTATTCTTGTTATTACTATTTCTATTATTATTATTATTATTATTATTTTTAAAGAGAAATAAGGATCAATCAAATATAAAGTATTTAGAAACAAAATAAGTCGCATACAAACACCGGCTGAATTTTATCGTGAAGTGCACTTGCACAAATGCATCCCGGCCGCGTTTCCACAGTCTCCGGCCCCATTGGGGTCGGTGCCTCGTCGCCACTCGGGAGCGGGAGAACCCTCTCCTCTCCTCTCCGCGGATCGAACTGGCGCCTACTCGCGCACCATCTGGTGCGGAACGAATAAACTAGTGGGGCCGGGGAGGGCGGGGAAGGTTGGGGATGGCAGGAGGGGGGGCCCTCCCGTCTAGAACGCGGTCCAATTCTGGCAACGACCGCACTCTTGCGCACGGGCGTCGCTCCAATATTTTCAAGTATTTTCATTAGTTTAATTTTAATTTCATACCTGCGCAGGTGGCTCTGAGAGTATACTGATGCCACTGCATTGCCTCGTACATAATATTCAAGCCAAGGGGTTTGAGATCCCACGGTTGTAGGATTTTCCACACTAGCTAGATAGCCACTGTCTGAAAGAGAAACTAGCTGTATTCTTTTGTGATCGGTAGTTTTCCGTAGTTTCTCCTAACAACAACGGACGAATGTTTATTTGATAAGGATCGAGTAATGTTGAATACATATTTGGTAATGTATTGTGAACACTTTCAACCTATAAATTACATTTCTGTCATTTCTCCGAACACCAGATGAATATCGAAGCCGTACCCTAACAAACGCGCCACAGATCGGGCGCGATCTTTCCTTCCTTTTCCTTTCTTATTCTCACTCCACACTCAGATATAGAAAACGCAGTTATTAAATACTTGATTACTCTGAAATTTTTTTAGATAGCTTAAGCATTTCCTCATTACTAGAGTCCAGATTTTTGTGTAATTACATATTTTTTGTCTTTGAATGTTTAGTTTTCAAAAATACGATCTTCTCGAATCAGGTTAATCCTAATACAACAATTAAATTTCTCGATACCTATTTTTACATTTTTGCTATATATTAATTTTTATATATTTTTGATTTAATTTAGCATATTCTGCAAAAATTTTCAAAATTATACCAATTTATTGAAGTTTATTTTAAAAAATTAATACATTTTGAAAAGTTTTTATTTTAAAAAACATTTTACGTATGCTTACATACTCAAAATTGCTTACACATTCAGAATTGCGAGCTGAGGACGCGATATGCTCCACGTGAAAACGCCGTCAGGTATAAGCACATTATAAATGTTGCGACAATTGGGCGTGAGCACTGAGTTTATTATTGTTAGGAGCACAAAGTATAACTGAGGTCGTACTTCTTGATCATTAATCCTAATATACGAGACAATGGCTGTCGTAGACTTGTAGCTCCATGAAGACAACGCTTCAGTGGGTGTTTGCCGGTCATTGAATTCCCACGTTTGTACGATGGCTATCATTACTCTCAACAATAAAAATGTATTCTTAAAAATTAATTCAGCATGACAAGCAATTCTTATTTTTAAAACTGGTTTAATAAATATTTTGTTAATGCAATTTCAAATTGAGCAAATTGATTTTGTTTGTGAAGTTTCAGTAAATAGTCTAGCTGGATATTACATACTTATTATATCCATTCTTACATATTTGTTACAACTTCTTATCACGTTCATTACCTATTTTTGCACGTACTTTACCTTTTCAAAACTAGATATTTATCCGGAGTCTACTCATGACCCTACCTAAAATATTTTCAGGACTTGTGTGCTTTGTCGAACACGTACAGCCAGCATGAAACGATTCATGCAACAATGCGGCAAGCAAATACATCTGGTGTTTGGCCATCTAAATTGAATATTTCGTTCGTTGTCGTTTAATTAAGGTTTATTGTTTGTTCACACGACTCTGTGAAAATTTGATATATAAAGAGAATCACCCTGCAAGTGTACAATGAAGTACACACATGGATAATTACATTTGGGATCCGCCAACCTCGATGATAACGAGAGTGTGGACAAAACGACACACGCATATAGGACGTGAATATACCACTTTTGCAAAGGTTCAAGAATCTGTTTGATGATAATATCAACACTTGAAAAATTCACCTATATTTTGTGTAAGCAAATCTGGTTAAATGAAAATGAAGAGTTGACAAAAATCAATTAACTGTCTTTTGAACAAGTCTCACCGCGTGAGGTGCCTCAGGGCATCAACTGATGGCACTGCCGTTCTTCTGACTGGGAGATGCTGGGGTTAGAGTCCCCACGGTGTTAGGATTTTCGACACTACATAGCTGGGTCGAATTCAGTCGTTGTCCGGAAAAGAATTCTTGCTACTAGCCGCTCTGATCAATAGTTTTCTCCGATCAATATCCCGCCAATGCCGTAGCAGTACCCTAAAAAAGAGCCAATGAATTCGCGCGATCTTTCCTTCATCTTCCTTGTTCTATACTCACCCCTTACGTACCCACACTTACAGTTACATACACTTCACTACCACAGATGCTAAGACCCATCGGGATCTTAGAGCTTATCCTGGCTGGGGCAATGCTCTGCTGGTAGCGGATACCTGGTTAGGGAAAACCCTGCTAGCCGACAGGTATGTCGGCGCTGAATCGCAGCATTCAGTGGGGGAAAGTCAGTGCCACCCTCAGATTCAAGCAGGCACTACACTTAAGGAACTAATGACTTAAGCCGTTGATTCACCCGGAGTCACTAATCAATTAATCAATACTAGCGTACCCGGGCGAGAACTGTCGCATGTTAATCTCAACCCTCTTCTCTATCCTTCCATTTCCGTATTAAGGAAGGAAATGTTGTTAACGAAACGTACTTATTTCTTTAAAAAATTATCAACCTAACTTCCAATATACTTATTTCTAGAAGTACATTGGAAGTTACATCAGTTTCATTAAAAGTTATCAAATCAAAATAACAAATTAGAAAATTGATGTTAGAAACAAATTTTAAAAAAGGAATATTTGATGTTATTGACAGATCAGCTTGGAACAATTCAAGCAATTCCTTATAAATATTTAAAGTAATTAGACAACCTTGCTTAACAGTTAATTTTCTGTTTTCCTTGATAGTCATAAAAGTATTAGAAAGCTTTTTACTCTTCGGAAAGCTACGTAAAGTACTCCATGCGAAAATACAGAATCATGCAAGAACACTCCCACTTTTTCGAATATTATTTAACTTTATTAACGAACTGAGAGGTACATCCGTGCAATACAATCGCCTCGAATATTAGTAATTATTTTCATTTCCCATTGTTGCAGTTTCTGCACGTCTCTCAACATGTGGAGTGGTACTGAAAAGCGTCTGACTCTAATAGAATGTCCATGAAGCTGTCGTCCAATAAATTGTGGTGCGAGGAACGTGTCTTGGATGCCACCAGCTTCAAAATTCCAGATTTTAACGCCCTAGAACGCTTCGTTTAGGTGTTATTTAACTAAATAAAGTTTAACAATGCTCCCGAATGCTGCGGATTGCATTTGATGTGAATATGTAGATTTTTTTTAAAAAAAAGTAAATACTTCATATTTTTTAAGTCAAAGTGCAATTTGTCACGTTTCCGTAAAATTATCTTTCTTCAGAAACCTCATCTATAAATATTGGTTGCGTGTGAGAGCCGCAAAGGAAAGGTATACTGCTGAAATAATACAAGAGACGATTGGAGCGAGTTTCCTGTGGTAGAAATAAGTAGGCAAAAATACGGCGTATTACATGCGCGTACTGCGGGTTGCATGCACGCCTTGGATCAATGGCGGGGGCAGCGGTTGCGAGGAGCGGTAGACGTTGCCGATGAAGAGAGAGCAACTTTGATTCCGTATTCTGTCTACAACGCAGAATATTGTCGTTGATGATGAACAAACTCCTAGTGACAGAATTGGCGACTTTCACTTTTTGGTGTCAACGATTCAGAATTTGCATGTTCTTTGATTTGATAAGAAAATTTCCAAAATAAACTAGAAATTGTGGTCTTAAAATAGAAAATAAAAACAAAACTCAGAATATATATTTAAAATTTATTGATTATAGAATATATCGTATGTAATATGTGGCAACAGGGGAGGTTTTCGTAAAGTGATTCCATGAAATATTACAAGAAATAAATACTATTTAATAAATTTAATACTATTTTATAGAAATTGTAGAATGCCTGAACTTAGTCAAGAGTACATTACTAATACCCAAAAGTGTTTTTCCTTCCTCCGAAAAATTTGGATTTTTCAAATAGAAGATTGTCATCAACGAAGATAAAATTGTATTTCAATGAAAGACTAATAACATAAGCCCCTTGGAGAGCTCATTGACAAAGTCCTAGCGTTCTGTGAGGCGGTGCCAGGTTTGATTCCCGGACACGGAAAATGAAGCTGTAGCTTTCTAATACACATTGTCTGAGCTTTTGTAGCTGCGAGTCCAAAGATAAATCTTCGTGAGGTCAAGTAAGATAGGTACGGTAATGGTAAAACCATGTACGTCTCGTCTCCCTTACCCGAGGCGTGAATAATGATAAAAGTAGAGTCCAGGTCTATGAAAACCCCTAGCTGGCAAACGTCGGTTGAATCCGAACCTAAAATTCCCAATATTAACAAACATACTACAGATATTTTAGATAAAACACTACATTAATTTCCGGGTCCATTACGGTTTGTAACTTGCCTTTATAAGCTAGATTTACCGTTTTGTTCAAAATGGCATCATGGATTCAAGTTTTTAAAACAGATGAAATAAACATTTGCGCAAAAATGTTCACAAATTAAACACACATAGACCAGTCAATTTATTTACTGGAATCGCATTAGGGTATATTCTGCCTCAGTAATTTCTACCGTGTGGAGATTATTTTTTCATGTTCACGTAGAGAAGGGAAAATGAAGTGTTGCATTACGAAGCGGCCCAACGTAACATCTAATGCCGAAAATGCATAAAAATGTAGTAATGTGTTTCTGATGCAGGCGTTAATATGCAACGTCATTAACGCATTCATAGCATTCGACAAAAGTTTGTTAGAGAGTAAAATGACCTACGAAAGACTTGCAGACGGAATTGCGAGATGAAAGTATAAATGTTCATAATTATTCTCCTGCCTTAAATACCATGATTTTTAGAAAAACGTTTCGTAATAACTGTTGATTAAATCAAGCACCATATCGTGAACTTCAATTCTTTCGAGAAAAGTATGTCTGAAAGAATTATTTCAGACATATATTGAGGATCTGTACGCTAATAAGTTAATAAATAAAAAGCCCAAAATTATTTTAAATATTGATTATAGCTCACTAGTAACATAGGCATCACATTAGTTTTAGGTCACTTTAGTTTTAGCATATTTTTAACGTCTAGCCTTCAGTGAAATGGAAATAGTACCGGTTATGTGTTACCAAGAAGGGTTTCGACAATAAATAAATGAAAGGTGCTGATTAGTATCAAATACAGAGTATTGAGGCTTCAGTTCTTTTTGATAGCATAGCTATCATCATCAGAAATATCTGAAAATTATATGAATACATTAAATATAGATTTAACAAATTATTAACAAACATTTACAGAAATTGAAAATAGATACTGGCACAGAATAAAAATAGATTCCATTCATGTATATTTAATAACATGAAAAACCAGAAGATGAGTTGTATCAATCAGTAAATCCATTAACTCTCGTCACCTCTACTAAGATTAGTACTATCTATACACCCCTAACACCGCCCTCCTTCGCCCGCCTGTGTGCTCCTCACGCCTCCGCCAGCCGCCTGCCTGCCACGAACCTCCGGCTTCGCCGCCCCCCCCCCACTTACTTCCGACGTCCTGCAGGTCTCTTAAACACTCCAGATGCACTCGAAATTGTCCGCAGTACTTCGTTTTCTGCCCAGACGCTGCAAGGTAACGATCCAATTTGTTTACGTATCTGGCATGCTCACATCATATTAACAATGTGTACATAATATTTAAAATAATTTGTTAAATCTATATTTCATGTATTAATATGATTTTCAGATAGCTCTGATGATTATTGCTATGCTATCGAAAAGATCTTCAGCCTCAATATACTATATGAATCGGTTATTTATGAAAGGGCCTAAATCAATTTTTTATCAAAATGAGGTACAAGTGAGATATATTTCTGTTGGTGTTGATAAGCATTGTAATTATGAAAAGGCGCTAGTCATGTGACCAGAAAGCTATAAAATGATTCCTTGAAATACATTGTTCTGCTAGAATCGGAGGAAAATTTACCGTTCACATGGTAGATTCGGATAATGAACTGAATTTCAAATCCTGGTGGCCTAAATGGTACAAAAATTGTGTCTGTCTGCTGAAACAAAGCAAGTCTGTTCCACGATCTCAAAAGCATAAAATTTCAAGTTTTATGGAATTCAAGTATGATTCTTCCCTGAAGGGAACTGTTGTTGCATGCCAGTTTATTGGAGGTTTCAATAAAACATTCATCATACACCACAAGTCCCAATAGAATGCCATGTGCAAATTGCCAATTCAAAAGACTTGTCAATTCCTCCAATTTAACAATTCATGAAAAAACCTCAAGGACTCAAGGGCATTTCAAAAGCAATGAAGTATATTGCTGGAGAGAACAAAGAGTTTTATAAAGGGATCTTGAAGTGACCAACAGTTTCAACACTTTCTTATCAAGAAGATTGAGAATGTTTTATGACGAAATAGAAAATTGTAGATGACTCTGAGAATGAGTAAAAGAAAATGATTAACAAAGTATAATAAATATATTTTTTATTCATGAAAGGGCATAAGTCGGCAATTCAAACAAATTTTTTTTCTGAGGAAACAAAATAACATAAAATTAAAATTTTCACAACGAATTATGTAAATACATGAATAGAACAAGCCTACAATTTTTAAAATTGAATAAAAGAAGCAGGTTATTAACTAATTTTTTTATCTATTTCCCAAAACTTAGATTTTTTGACTTAAGCCCTTTCAAAAATAACCGATTCAATTGGATACCGGACAACACCTATCTTTTATTTATTATTACAAGGTATCTACATCACCAGCAATTCTATTAATAAGGGTTTCGACCATAATGCAAAAATAAAGTTTCTTTATTTTAAATAAAATTAGATTTTCATAAAAATGATCCTTGTTAAACGAACGTTAATAGCAATTTCGGTAAAAATTATTTGGGTAAAATTGTTTGACAATGAGCGAGAAAATTGAGCGATCAAAAGATAGAATATGTAACACCAATGTTTCTATCTTCGACTATCTAGAATCATCCATCTATCCCGTATTAATTGCTCAGAATGAGGGGAGATTCTCAGTTTTCTGTGATTTATAGAGCATCTCGTTTACCATTTCAATCCATTTTTGGCAGCTCGCGAATCTGCCACAAATCCTTATTCTGAAATAATCGTCATTTAACTACATCTAACAATTCAAGATTCAAGTTTTCAACAACATTTTATACTTTTGACGCTCTACATCTCACCAGCATTGCTCAGCGCATCACCTCTGTGACGAATGGCGATGCGAAGAGTGTTAGTGCTGATTCACTTATTATTTTAGTTCACAAATTTGCTGTCTTCGTCGTTTGTATATGTAATAAGCATCTCCGGCTAACATCTCTCATGTGATTTTACTCGTGTGGTAAAAACCGATTAGAATTATGATTATCCAAAACTTCTAAACTTTACGAAGTAATAACATTAAACTAAAAACTACTTTAGAGTATAAAATGTTTCTGATCAAAAAATGTAAGAAACCTTTGTTTTCTCATTTTGCTAAAGAGTGCTGTTTAGGAGATTTCAGGTTCTATTTCAGCAAGGAGCCAGAAATTGGCTACGTATGCTCAGCATTAGTAACTTCGTAGTCCATGCCAAAATTCAAAAGTCGATTGCTCTGATAAGGAGTATGTATGATCTCCCCGATCATTTCCATTTGTTAATGACAGCAATATCTTTCATAACGGGCTTTAGAGGGAGCGAGATCCTACTATTTCATTCCCTTTACATCCACGGACACCATTCACTCTAGCAGTTACAGCATCCTGAAACTAAAATCAATAAAACGTTGTATTTGAACACGCTGGTGCCTCTTTTACATCAGAATATTGTACGGTTTACTACAGCAGGTGTCTCGCTGATTACATTGGATGGGTCGTGCGAGAACGCAATATCTGTGGCCCGCGCCGTAAGTTTCGCTACGAAGCGTTGCCTCCGCGGCGCGATCGCGTCTCTTGCAGGGACATGGCGCGGTCACCGCCACCGCCGCTCTCTCTGCAGCCGCTGACAGCCCTCTCCCACCGGCGCCGCCCCCACCGCCTGCGTTTCCGCCCCGCTCCGCCTCCACCCGGCCTCCGGTCCATTCGTTAAACCTGCCCTGCTGCCGCCTCCTCCTTCACCGCTTCCGCCTCCGCCGTCTCCGCCTCCTCCTTCACCATTTCCACCTCCTACGCCACCGCCTTCCGCTTCCTCCTTCACCTCTTCTGCCTCCACCACATCATCCTCCCGCTTCCTCCTTCACCGCTTCCGCTTCCACCGCCTCCGCCTCCCGTGTCCTCCTTCACCTCTTCTCCCTCCTCCTCCTCCTTCACCGCTTCCGCCTCCAGCGCCTCCACCTCCACCACCGCCTCCACGCCTACGCTTCCAACCGCTTCCGCCACCACGTTCTCTGATCCCGCCTCCGCCACTATCTCCACCAATTCGCCTCCATCGCCACCGCCGCCACGCCACAACCGCCGCCACCGCAACCATCATCTTTGCTTTCCCAACGCTTCCCACGACTTCACTATAATCACCTCCTCCTCGATCCTGTGGCCTCCCTGCCCCGTTCGTACCCCGGCAAACGCCACCTTTGCCCCACACTCTACTACTACCCCCGCCAAGCCACCACTTCCACTTCCGCACCCACCCCCTTCGCCACCTCCCGCGTCCCCGCCGCCAGCCCGGTCCCCATCCCCGCACCCAGCCCGCCGCTCCGCTTCCCAGCCGCCGTCGCCGCCACGGCCGCCTGTTGCGAGCGTGTAAAGTTGCGGAAACTTGGAGGGCGCGCGGCGGCGGCGGCGGCGGCGGGCGCATGAAACGAGCGGGCGGCGCGCCGGGGGCCATGAAAGCGTCCCAGACGCCACGCTGCGCCGTCCAAGTTACGGAGGCAGATGAGAACCGTGACCTCAAAGACGAAGAGGACGGGGCGAGCGGTGGATAAGATATGTGAATAAAAATTCTTGATTTGTTAATATATATATATATATATATATATATATATATATATATATATATGTATGTATAAATGGATGTTGGTATGTATAAGAGGCAAACTCCGAGACCGTATAACCGATCTCCATAAAAGTTGGCAGTTCTGCGTGTTTTTTCACCCAGAAGGTTTACGAGTGCTTCATTCTGTTGTAACCCCACTACATGGTGCTGTAGAACAAAATTAAACATTCACGTCAAATACAACGCACAACACACTCGGCAGCATTTTGAATCTATATCGTTAAAATAACTCTTACACGAAGCGTTCTAGGGCAGTAAAATCTAAACGTTTGATTATAATCTACAGGGACCTTCATGAACATTCTATTACATTTGTAGTACAAAAAATTACATTTTTGTAATTTGAAAAAAAAACAAAGGAATAGGACAAAGGAGTCATCTCATAAAGTACATGAGGCCTTATAATAATAATAATAATAATAATAATAATAATAATAATAATAGTTTTAAAGAAACAAATGAGAGAAAAGCCAATAGTCATGTTGCCCAAAGAAGTAAAAGAAGCGGAAGTTCGTATGTGGGAAATCAATTAGAGAAAATTTACTCTAAAAATGCTGGTGTAATATTCTGCACAAACATTGTTAGCCCCTTCAGTTTGGAGAGTATATTTACAACTGCATGTGTACTTATTTATTCAATTTATTTAATTTATATTATTCATTTGCTTCATTCATTTTTTATCATAGAATTGAAGGGTGTGCATGCAAAGTTCATATATCTGCTGTACTTCATGTACTCATCATTCAGTCTGTCCTCTATGGAATAAAACTAATGATGATTATGATGATTACGATAGAAAATAACGTGAATAATGATGGAGAGGGTGGTGAAAGGAAAAGAAGAATAAACTGAAAGATTCCGAGGAAATTAGCCGTGAACTTGCTTTGTTCACCACAAATTTCACAACTTCTGAGGGAGGTTTCAACACCAGAACACAGATGTAAAACGCCAGAGCGCTCACCGCAATGCAATGTATTGGCCATATTGTTTTGTTAGCCCTTGTGCCAACAGACGTCACCTAGATTCTAACCAATACATGGATAGCAGCCTTGTATAAATATACCAAGCAAGTAAAGATATTAATTACAGAGCATGGGTCCGCTAAGTGACGCAACAGCTGCAGGCAAATGCGCTCTGTTGTGCGTGTCAAAATATTGTTGCGCGAGCTTCTTGCCCGACTGGGAAACACACCACTCCTGCGAGAAGGGGCAACTTCCCCTCATTACGCACTCCTTTCTCCTCCAAATCAGAAAGGAGTGCAAAGGAGGAATCTTCAGCGGGAAAGGAAAGCGCGAAGCTTAATTGAAATATCGCAAAGACTGGTTTCTTCCCATGAGAACACGATTGTCGGATGTTTTCTATCACACAACCAAGGTTTGAATTATGCGTTTCTATTTTGTTACTTATTACATTATTTCATGAATATTGTGTTTTAAATACTGCTTTGTATAATTATTTTGGGATATCGTATAAATGGCAAATTCTTTACCCACTTTCGTTTTGTGTTAAATTTATTAAAATAATGATTTGGTAAATTTAACACAAAATAATAACGAGTATTCTTAACTTATTTATTTTGTTGTTAAATATAATGAATATGAAAAATAAAATTTATTACAAAAGAGCTCAAACTAAAGTAAGAAAGGTCGTAACTTTGAAGAAAAATAAATATTGGGAAAAACGTGTGATTATTTAAAAAGATATATAACAGGAATAAAAAAGTTCAGAAGCTTGGAAAACGTTTAAAAATTTACAAAAATGTGACTAACAAAATAAGATTAAAGGGAATTTCATTACAACAATGGAAAAAATACTTTGAAGATCTGTTAGTTAAAGACGAAGCCAGTTTTAACAGCTACAGATATATTTAAAGAATTTGAGTATATTTTCTTAAATTTGGATATGTCAACATTAGAAAGTACCATTAAATCTTTAAAAAATGGAAAAGAAACTCATGTAAGAGGGATCAATGAAGAATTAATAAAAATGGAACAAAGATGCGACGGCAATTAATTAGGAATTTATTTTTAAAAAGTTTAAATTGTGAAAATCCGCCTCAAGAATGGTATAATTTCAGTTATTCATAAAAAAAAGAAAACAAGATAAACGTACAAATTATAGGAGAATAAAAGTGTTAAATGTTCAACTGCTTTACGGAAAAATACTAACATTATTTTTAGTAAAAAAGTCTAAAAGTACAGAAGATGAATTGCAAGCATGTTTTAGAGCAGGCTGATCGACCATTGATCACATATTTGTACACAAAATAAAATACAAATATTAAGACATTTGCATTCTATTTAACAATACCCATGATAATCTCTTGATTGTTCGTTACACATCGTCATAGAGGTCGTTGCTCTCTTTTATTCAATTTCAGAAAGAGGAAAAATGGCCACAAATATATGTGCTGTTAAACATTACCCTTCTTAGAATTGCCACATATTCTATTTTTACGTCAATCTTGGTATGAGAGATTGCTCTCATTATTTTCATTTGCTATGATTGGGAGATTATAACATCCCTGGTGAACAATTAATCATTAAATTGTAATTTTTGCTAGTTAAAATGAAATAATAATTTGTTTTAAAACGCTACTGCTTTAAAATATTGCCTAAGAGTTACAATGAGCATGGTATTTTTTTAAAAAAGTTAAAAAAGGAAAATACATACAGTAGTGGATACAAAGTTGGATATACAGCAGATCACAGAACGTAAACAGTAAATTGTGGCCTTTGTAACTTGAAATACTAGACATAATCCATTTAAACAAATGGACTTATAATTTTGAAGCATGGATTATTGTAGCAGACGCCCAGACATTCAATCTACGCGTCGCGTCGTGGTACGTCAGACTCCCCTCCCCGCAATGCGTACTCCCCACTGCTTGCACTTTTGGCGCTCTCAGGCACACGATCGGCTCGCAAGTGCAGAATGCCGGCGGAAAGAGGCGTTGTGCAGTTCTTCTATGTAATAGGAGGAGGAGGAAATGCTCCGCGCAGAAGGAGACGCTGCCGTCTGCAGTGTCGTAGTGGCCGGTTTGTATTTCGCGCCCAGAAGTGATTTTTAGACTCATTTTCCTCAAGAACAATTTTTTTTTTCGGAAAAACTGAACCTGCCATTCTTTACGACCTGCAACACACAATTTGGGATATTAATATATTTAAATGAAATATTTCTTTTAGCAAAATCAATATTATTACTGTTTCAATTTCAAAAACAATATTCTCCATCCAATGACCACACATTCTTTATATCATGTGTGAAATATGTCACAGGGAGATATACACATGATTCAAAGTCGTGAAATATACTCTATATACTTTTCACATATCTGTCATACTTCAAATGCAATATATTCAGAAGAGCTCATATGTTGGTGCTACATTCTTTCTTTGTGTCAGTTTACATCAGCTTTGTTTTATGAACTGTTATCGCAATTTATTGTAGGCGATGAATATACATTCAGTGTTAACGTACATTTTTGGTGATGGTACGTGTTTTCGGTAACTGTAATTATAACTGTAACTGCAATTGTAATTAAGTTCTCTAGGTAACGAATAAGTAACGGACACATATTTAATTAAAATACGACGTTTATTAATTTAATTGTTAGTCTTAGCACTGTGAAAAACTGCTGAACCTAAACTTTTGCGTATTTTATGAGTGATACTTTCAAATACGTATTTAAGTAGTGCGATAACATTGATCAAATTGTTTCAATATCTGAATTTGTTTTTTTTTATTTATCAGTGAGATGTATTTATTTTGTATAAAAATGACTGTTTCTTACAAATATAAAACTAATGAAACTATTGTTATAAATATTAAAAACCTACAAAAATAATATTTTCTTTAAAAATCGAAAAAAATATTAGTATCATAGTGTGCGGTAATTAGCAGATATTTACGGGAGTAAAACTACTTTAATTCTAGTTATACAATCATAAAATTTATAGTGCTACTTCTATAAAAAATTAACATTGCAAAATAGATTGTTATGAATATGCTGGCGCGGATGGACAAAATATCTGAGGCACAAACTCCGTGGTGGCCTCGCAAGGAATGATTGCGATTTTGAATCACGCCAGACATAGCTCTTTCATCTGTGTGCTGCGGCTGATGGATTAAAGTTTCCGAGTACATCTGTTGCTGTGGTCATTAGTCTCGATAGTAGAGTGAATGCTTTATGCCTGAAAATGGCGTTGTTCCTCCCCCACCGAATGATGAAATCCGGCGCTGACGTACGTGTCTGTTTGGGAAGTAATCCTTATTCGGGTAACCCACCAGGCGGTGCACTGCTTCAGGCAGGGCAATCTAACTCGTTTGGGAAGTAATCCTTATTCGGGTAACCCACCAGGCGGTGCATTGCTTCAGGCAGGGCAATCTAACTCGTTTGGGAAGTAATCCTTATTCGGGTAACCCACCAGGCGGTGCATTGCTTCAGGCAGGGCAATCTAACTCGTTTATGTGTTGTAGCATTGTGATCTTTCCAAATATATTACCACACCTCCAACCTCACACCGAGAGGGATTGCTCAGTGCATCAACTGATGTAACTGCAGTCCCTCTGACCGGGAGGTCCGACGTTCCAGTTCCGGCAGCGGCAGGATTTTCGACACTAGCTTTTCAGCTAGGTCGATTTCAGTCGCTATCTGGAGGAGAATTCTAGCGGCCGGCTGCTCTTATCGGTAGTTTTCCGTGGTTTCTCCGATCAACACCACGGGAATACCGAAGCAGTACCCTAACAAACGGGCCACGGACCGTACGCGATCTTTACTTCCCCTTCCTTGCTCCATCCTTACCCCTTACACACACACTTTCACTAACATGTACTATACTACCACACATACCGGGAGACCGGTCGGGAGCTATTAGCTTGCCCCGGCTGGGGCGGGCTTTCAGTTGGGCTTTCGATATCACAAAACAGGGTTTCTGGCTATACCGCGTATTAGAGGATTTTTTTCTTAATTTGGCAACTGGATTTATCCACTTTTTCGTTATCAAAGCCCGACAATGAATTTTTTCTGCCGTAAATCCGCGTTTTTTTCGTGCAGCATTACATAACTTTCCTTACACTACGTACACGTTTATATGTACTATATACGTATGTGTGTGGGAAAGTAGAAAGTTACGTTCTTCTTTGAAGTTCTCGCAGACTCTTCTCAGCATTGAACACGCTTAATATCAGAGAATTAAAAAGATTAACATATTATGTTATGTATATTATGTTTGTGGTTTTGGATGTATGAGAGGAATGATGTTATTAGCTATTATCCATCATTCTCTTTTTATGCTCATTAATTTGAATAAGGGTTATGAAGATTGAACTTACTAAACGTACAGATATGTTTTAATTTTTTAAAGGAAATACCAGTGTTGAAGCGGTTCTGATAGACATTTGTTATTAGAAGTATTCTTAGAGTAAATGCAATTGCAATCCCTTCACAGAAAAAGTAATAAATAAACTAAACCAAAGTTAATACGCTCTTCCACCCGGTCTTTCCCAGTATTTAAGAAGTTGTAATTTTATTTTGAGATGCCATCCGTAGAACTATTTCTGTTATAAACGTCTTGAGCAGCGAATAGAATGAGTTGTACCTAAGAGGTCGCGCTTCGCCCGTTGGAGAGGAAGCCATAAACATCCTTGAAGAACTCTCTCGGCGGCTGGTGGCTCCTTTAACGGCTGCTACATTTCGCACACCCAGTGCTTCCGGTGGATATTCGAATGCACTAGGTTATCCCGGACGACATTTTTATGTCTTCTACATGACCCTAATGCAGTTGGTTAAAAAATCTTCGTATTGTTGTAGAGTGAATTGAACGATTCAACATTTATTTGGGAATGAATTGAATGCGGCTACAGGAATCTACACTTTTGGTTCAAAAGTGCTTTTATGATGTAGTTCGCAGTAATAAACAGATACTTTCCCTTAGTTTGTAAGTACACTGGATCTATTCATGCAGAAGAAGAGCAACTTTGTCTTACATCGTTTGTCGAGTTGTCTAGAAGACGATAACGATACTTCATAATGTAGCTGACTTGTATATTATTACATACACACAAGTCAAAATCTTTCCGGAAATTATTCATTACTAAA
>JAHLJT010001723.1:0-13489 GCA_031308135.1 Acheta domesticus
GGCTGGAGCCTTAAGCGACTGCGTTTTGCGATCGCCTGTCGAATATTCATCTCGCCCACCCTTTTACTTCCGGCCTGATAATCTCCTTCGTCAAGATCCTGCTTTGTCTTTGGATCAGTTTCTCTCATTTTTTTTCTGTGAAATCGTTATTATTTATATAATCGCTTATTTATTTGTCAAAATGTACAGCTGTAACTGTTGATGATCGGGTAAATGAAATTTCTGCACACTTTTTCTTGAGTTATGGAATCTCTGCTTGTACGTTTAATAGTTGGATCGTTAACGAAGGAAGAGTGGTGTTAGAAGCTTCGTGTGAACTATTATAATTCATAGGTTTGTAAACAAAAAAGAAGTTACTGTACGTACTGTGTAAAATATATCTTTGGGCACTACCGTGGGCTTTACTTCGTATCTTTGACATTTCAACGCCCCACAACACGATTTCTATTGTGTGTTCTTTAAGATTAGACAGAAATTGGTTTTGCCAGCTCATTTGCTCAAACCTCTACATTTATAAGTCGAAAAAATAATTTTCTTTATTTCCATTTCATACCTTTCATAATTTCCTTTGGCATCATTATTCGATTTCGAAAATTTGAAATATACTATCATTTTTTCATTTTTAGTGCCCGTCTATCACGTCTTCAAACTTCTTGGAATTTGCCGTCATGTAATTCTCTTCTCTCTTACACAATTCTTCCACTGCGCCTCATAGTCTTATTTTACTCGCCTGAAAATTTCTTTATCGTGTTTTGCGTGACTGCGTTTTCCGCCCGTTCCTCCGTTCTTCTTCCATCTCTTCGTTTTACTTCCTCCGCAGGAAATCGTCATACCCTGAGCGCCAAGCGGCCGACGGCGAGGCGTACCAACTTCTACATACGCAGATTAAAATGTTTTGTCTGGAAAACTTTACGGAAAGTTGTGTTATTCTCTTGAAAATGGTTTCGAGAATACGAGTAAAACAGATAAAGCGTGGAACTTTTGTAATTACCTTATCTTTAATGATATTACGTTAATTCTCGTTTAGGATGTCACGACTACTAATATATTCTGGTAGTTTCTCTCAAGTTTAAAAATAAATCGTAGTAAAGTTGACCACTGGGGCACCCAAATTTAACGCTCAAATGGAAATATTCAGACATAGTTGTCTCCATTACAACTCGGCTAATTATTGTATTTTGGTGAAAATTGCAAAAAAATATTATGAAAGTTATAGTGATTACATATTCGGGAAATAAAACCATGATTTGATAATTTTACCCAAATTAAATCCGAATAATATATAGGAAATACTGAACTTTTACTTTCTCTGATCTAGATTAGTACCACTGCATTTTCAAACTATATTTTTCAACAAAATCTGTGAACATTAACAATATACAACGATATAAAATTGGATCTAAATTCAGTTTTTAGTATTCGATTATTTAACAAAAAGAAAATTGTAGAATTTTGTATGACCGAAAACCTAGAGGAAATGGCAAAAAGAGAGCCAGATTTGGAATAATGGAAATGATGTATCAGTGTTCTATATCTGTTGTCTTGGGTCATTGTATGAAAAAATATCCGATTTTGAGCAAGGGTGGTATCCATTAGATGTCGAAGTTATTTTTAATGGTGCATCTGTTATACTAGAGGGCGGATTTTGATGACCAAAACATTGCCAAAAATTATCAATAAATGCTTGTAAAATGTTTTAAAATGCCATAACAACAAAAGAAAAATTTGATCAAAACCACTTCATATGTACAACTCAAGCTGTTTGGTATGTTACTATGTAATCGAGGCTTCTTCTTGTTCACTTGAACTCGGCTACCAAACTTTTGGTTTCATCTGTTCTTAAAAGAAAATCTCTGCCTTTCTTTATCGCGAAATCGCCGAACTGAAACTGGCGCCGACCAAGAACCTTAGATTACAGAGTACTCACAACGTCTGACATTACAATATACGAGCGTAGAAATCGAATGCTATTCAGGAATTCTGTGTTGAACATTTGTTGTATCTCGTAAATATTTTTTTAAACAAATACCAAAAAAATTATAATTTATGATATCAGCTAACAATTCATTAAAAATGACGTAAATTATGACTTATTAGACGAAATCGATGAAAAAATTTAAAAAGTAAACATAAAAAATGTCATTTGATTTGTAATAACAGAAAATGATTTTCTATACTAAAAGGGACTGTGTTTAAAGTGGAAATAAAAAAAATTACACTTCATTAAATCCGCCACCTAGTTATAACGTCATTATAAGCAAATTAACAAGGACGTTTAGTTTGGATATTACGCTAACCGTGTCCTTGTCAGTGAGCAACGACGCAGGGAAAACGGTTCGTTTAACGCACAGCCGAGCATCCGGCCGCTGCGTTGACTGATCCGTCGACACCTGCCAGAGCCTCTCCCCTCCCGCCCTCCGCGCCTTCTGTCTTCCGGCGGAGGTGAGCGCCGACATCCGCTGCCTCCGGAGGCTAAAAATAGGCCCCGTTCATATTGCGCGGTGCATGGGAGCGCCGGTGCGTGACAGATGGATCGATGATTGATAAGGTCGACCTCCCGTTCGCGCGAGGCCCCTCAAGAACGCATCGATTCTCCGCCACAACCCTCGCCAGCCCTGCCAACACTGAAGGTTTCTCAGTTTGTTCGACATGGGTGAAAGTCGCGAAAGACATGAATGAAAGGTTTTACGATGCGCATTATCAGAAAATAATTTTAATCAGAAGACAATTTTAATAGTTAAGAGGTTCATTAAAATTTTAATATCAGTCATTTTCTTTTGCCGTGAAATGAAAAACTTACGTCGTAGAGTTTAATATTAGTTAATCGTTCCTCTCTTTACACGTCTGTTACTAATCCGTCTACGTATCTCCTAACCTATTCTCAACTCCATCTCAATGGCCATGAGTATCATATTTTCTTTACTGGACTACGCTGTTATAATCTCGAAGTAGCATTATGTCAATCTAAATCGACTCGAAAAGTTTCAACTGTGCCCTCTTGTTACCTGTCGTGAACTGCTTTCCTCTCTGACAAAGAGCCTACATGCGTGCTCTTCACTTTTTATTGTTATGTTCCTCCACTGAATGTCAGAGTGTTTCTATTAGTTTTCTTTCTTCTCCTAAATTCACACATAAGGAGATGGCTCAGGTCATCAACTGACCCCACTGCAGTACTGTGTGCCACGAAGAGCCTCGGCCTCGAATGTTTCGAGTCTCGATTGTGTCTGGATTTTCAACTCTAGCTAGATACCTAGTCAGTCGCTGTAAGGAAGATAATTGTAGTGGACGACTGTTCTAGAGCGGGTAATTGTACGTGGTATCTCCGTTCAATACCAGGCGAATGCTTGATCAGTACCCTAACAAGTGGACCGTGCGCGATCTTAAACACACATACACATCTTACAAACACATTTTCATTTGCATCACATTACTTCACATGCCGGTAGACAGGAGCTTAGAGCGTGTCCTAATGGGGCGGTGCCCCACTTGTGGGGGTACTGAATTGGAAAACCCCTGTAACATGACGTGTAGGTCGGCGCCAGATCTTGCCGTATAGTGAGGAAGAACTACGCCACCTCTCGTGATAAATCATGTACTACACGTACGGGACAAATGAACAGAGCAGTTGACGCGCCTGAAAACAAGGAATTATCAATCAATCAATCAAGAATTCTGTTTTTGTCTTCAACATCTAAAGAAATAAAATTAATTTGAAAAACGTTTTATGGTGGGTGTCTCCTTTGAAGACCCTTTAATTCTATTGGTGATCTGATGGCAAACACTGCTGAAGCCAGCGTTTTGACCGTCATTCTCAAGGTCTTTTTCAGGGCAGAATGAGTCGTGATGGCCTGCCACTGGTATTATTCACTGAATAGAGCGGCTGTCGTGATTGGCTGCGAGTGACGATTACACATACTCCTACACGGATTCTGAGCACAAGCCTCCACCTACATCCAAACTGTATAGACATTTTCTGGGAAAGAGATGCACGTCTATTTATTCAGTTACACTTTACACTCTCAAATAATAATACCAACAGGTATATTTACATTTATTTGAACTGCAATTGGGTATGACCCCGTGGCAGTTGTCGGTATGTGCAAAATTTCTGCCAACTCGTATTAGCTTTGCTTCGCAGTCCAGAAGCTGACATTGTGCCTGTCTGCCTTCGCTATCGACGCTTCCTTTGTAGCATCGTGCCTGCCGCCGCGCCGCCGCCGCCGCCGCCGCCGCTGCCTCTCAGGTGGGAGTAATAATCGACGGCGAGAGGCTGCTCGTTTAAGCACGCTGTATTGAACTCTCATCATCTCTCGGCGCTCCCCACCATCACCACCCCTGCCCCGTCTCGCCCTGCCTCTCTCTCCCCCTCTCCATCTCGCTCCGTCTTCTCTCTGCCCTCCGCTATTCTTCTCCGTAGTCCGACCGATGTCCCCCATTCACACCTTACCCCTCCGCGCCCCACCACCCTCCCCCAACCCAACTCGTTTCGCAGCGCACCCCCCTCCCCTGCCCTTCCCCCGCCTCACTCACACGCGTATCCCTCCACAAGGGAATATTTCATGTAACTACCGACGCTTTTGCAACGACGCAATTTAAGTTCTTGCGCGTTCGCGCGTTTCACGAACAGAGCGACGAGAGAGAGAGAGAGAGAGAGAGAGAGGAAAAAATCGGGACGTCTGAAGTGGGAATTTATGTACAGAGTGACTCGAAAGCTTACGTGTTGTTTTTTTTTTTATTCACATGCCGGGAGTAACCAAAACTAAAGATTTATTTCAATACTTCATTAATTGTTCGCCAAACAATAGTTTTCAATGTTAGTCTGCTGCGACCTCAACCCTAAAAAATCATTGAAATGCATTTCTTGGGTATGTTCCATTTTTATTTGATTCTAAACGAAATATTCCGTAATTCATCAACAATACAGTATTTAATAAATATTTACAAATACTTTTCGTAATATCTTCACGGTGTAACTTAGTTTTCTTTTTCTCTTTCACATGGATCTTTCACCATTAGCTGTTTTTCCAACTTACGTTCAAATCATTATAGTTTTTTATTGGGAAACAGTCATTTGCGAGAAATCCAATATCAACACCGATCAACGAATACAATACGACCCTCACTCGCAAATTTGGTCTCTGGCATATTTAGGCTATACTTATTATAAAAGATAGGATATGTTTAACTAATCAATTTATTGCTATTATTATTATTATTATTATTAAAGTATTTTCACTGCAATGAATACATTATACAACTTGCAAAACTGTATTACATCAACTTATTATTATGATATTAAATATACTAAATACTTTGTTAAATTCACATAAATAAAAATAAAGAGTTAAATAAACAATTATTCTTATTACCAATCGAAATAATTGCAGTAAAAGCAAAGGACTAGGCTTGAAAACCCCTCTTCTTCAAGCTGTGCTCCCATGTAAACTATCATTACTGATTTCATATTAAAATGCTACTTGTGCCAACAATCACTACTGAATATTCCATGCTTGATTATCAGCCAGTATTGAAAAAGTGAACTGTCACAAACACATTATGATCGATATATGTGATCTCATGTGTTCTATGTACCACGATTGCTACATTTGATATTTTAGCTGTCTTTTGCCAGATGACGACCAGAATTTGTTTTAGTTGTATTTCTTTCTTTTTTGACTAGACTATGCTTTCGTAGCCCATCAAGGCACTTGTACACAAAACAAATGACAATGTTATTCCATGACATTGTAAGTAGAGAGTACAGGGCCTGAGACACATTTTGACTAGTTTTCCAGAACAAGCACATAAGTAGCATAGAATAATGCACACATTCGTAATGTAAAATATAAATTTTAATTCTTTCCACCAGGTTGCATAAACCTACCTGCGGAATTAATGTCTGTCATCGGTGTACGTTTCTATTTTTAATAAATATTAAAGAACAAAGTTCTGCTAATATTTGGTGTAGACTCCTGCCGGTTACCTTCCTCGAAATTCCAAACACTTTGTCCCCAAAGGCAGTATTCACATGCTGATGCAATTGGAGAGCATTTTAAATTCGTAAACTAGTTCTCTCTAGGGTCGTTCGCGATTGGATCGCGGGTTAATTGGGGATTATTGATTTGTTCGGCGTTGCCCATTACAAAAGCTCAAAGCGCGTATCGTGGCCATTGTGCGCTGGCGGCCTCGGCGGCCGGCGGCCTGCGCGAGGTCGCCGGGCACCGAAATTAAGAAGCGCTCTCGCCACGGGCCCCCCGAGAGGAGGCTCGGCCCTTGGGAGCAGAGCGGGAGGAGAGGAGCGGGAGAGTGCGGGGCCGCGCGGGATTTCTGCACTTGCCGGGGTTCCGCAGGGCTCTTTCGGCGGCCCAATCATCTCGGCACGTGCGCCGTGCGACGCCGCCGCCACCGCCGGGGCGAGGCGGGCCGGGCGGGGCCGGGCGGGGCCGGGCGGGGCCGGGCGGGGCCGGGCGGGGCCGGGCGGGGCCGGGCGGGGCCGGGCGGGGCCGGGCGGGCCGGGCGGGGCCGGGCGGGGCCGGGCGGGGCCGGGCGGGGCCGGGCGGGGCCGGCGGGGCCGGGCGGGGCCGGGCGGGGCCGGGCGGGGCCGGCGGGGCCGGGCGGGGCCGGGCGGGGCCGGGCGGGGCCGGCGGGGCCGGCGGGGCCGGGCGGGACGGGCGAGGCGGGCGAGGCGAGACGTGGACGAGGAGGGGTCGAAGAGGCGGCGTGGGACGGGATTGGTGGAGACGGTGGCGGGGAAGCAGGAAGGGAGACTGGGAAGCGCGCAGGAGAAAGACGCTCGCTGAGAGAGTCCGGGATGGCAGTGGACGATGCGGCCCGTAGGTGGAAGGGAAGCGAGGAAAGAGGTAATGAGAGAAACCGAGCAACAGCGAAACGGTGCTGATGTGATTTGAGGTGATTAGTAATCGATTGGTGGTAGGTATTGTAGTGTAAGGGTGGGCCAGTTTATGACAGTGGCAAATGGATGGCACGAAAGAAGGAAAACGATGGGTATGAGGGACTGAGGGAGTAGATACAGTGGTGGAGAATGGAATACAAATATATAGTGGTAGAAGGTGCATGAAATTGCAGTTAGGTTAGTACTGAGTAGTTACAAGCTACTCAACTGAGCAGCTACGTGTGGAGCGAGTAAGGGAGCGATGAAACATCGAAGCCGAAATAATTGCAAAATTGTGGAGGGTTAGTGAGTATAGACTTTGTGACGTGGTCCTTAGAGTAGTATAGGTGAGCGACCCAATTGTGTCGGTTGTTATTGGAAGATGCGGCGAGAATGTTGAAGGACTGTGAGAAGAAGTTGGCGGAGAATGTATCAGATGTTCGATGTGTATGCGTCGATGGTGTTGTGAGACTATGGCGGCTAGTTGTGCTGCAGCAGCGGCGGCAAAGGCTAACAGTGGGGCAATGACAGATTGTGATAATACCAGGGCACTCGGGTCTATGGCAGGCTGCGAATGGCTGGGAAGTGTCAGTCTTTCACGGGCTCACCTGGGAACAGCGGGCGGGCGAGCGGCGAGGATACGGCGGGGAAATTGCGGTGAAACGGCGCCAGTGGACGGGAGGTGGGATGGCGAGGGGAAGGGAGGGGAGGGGGAAGGGACCGGTGGCTGCGATCCGGGTCGCATCTCCCGGCATTTGTGTCCAGCGGAGCGCAAGCGGCCAACGCTCGCTCGGCGCGCGGGCAGGAAGGGGGGCCAGCGGTGAGGCGGGGAGAGACTGGGCGGGCGGGGCGGGCGGAGCGCGGCGCGGCGAGCGGTGTGGGGCGCGGGTGGACGGGGTGCGAGGCGGGGCGCGAGGGGTCGCGGGGGGGGGGCGGGGCGGCGAGAGGCGGGGTGGACCGGGGGGGCGGGACGAGCCGGGGCGGGCCGAGCGGGCGGGGCGGAGCGGAGCGGACGGGGCGGGGCGCAGCGAGGCGGGAAGAGCAGAGGGCGGGGCGGGACCCGCAGGAAGACCGCCCTTGAGCGCGGAACGGCTGCAGGAGAGAGGAAGCTGCGACGCGATGCGACGCACTGATGCGCGCTGGCTGGCCGGCCTGGAGAGCGCCTGCCGGAGAACCCACGGGTTCTCGCTACCTCCCGCTCTATCTACGGCTGCAGCACATTCAGGCCCGTTGATTAAACGAACACGAAATTTCAATAGTTTCTATCGCAAAGTCCTTCGATTTTCTAATAAATTCTGTGGGGCAGCAGAAATATAGTGGTACTCCATGATAAAATGTCAGGATTAAAGAGGTATCAACCACAATAGTAGGCTTTAATTTTTTTTGTAGAAAATTCAGGTACACACACGTGTTTCGGGAATTTTCCTCATCATCAGTGGCTCTACAATATTAAAAATTCGGTTAACAAATTAGCACATGAATAACTAAGGAATTACTTAATCTGATGAACATTAAAATTATTTAAATAGAGTACTCACTTACTTAATCAGTGTTACTTGGGTTAAATAATTTTAATGTTGAATCAGTTAATGTACGTCTTTAGTGATTAATGTGCTAATTTGTTAACTGAATTTTAATGTTGTAGAGCCGTTGATGATGGGGAAAAATTCCGGAAACACGTGTGTGACTGAATTTTCTGAAGTAAATTTTTTTTAAGCCTACTATTGTGGTTAATACGTCTTTTATCCTGACATTTTTTTTATATTGGTATTCTATCTCTTGACTGATTATCTAGCAGTGGAGATATGTTCATTATTTCTAATATATTATTAAGTGTACACTCCCGTGGCAATATTGCGACTTAAACACACTCCCCTTTTCGTCTATCTTGTCTGTGATTTCATTAGGTTTCGTACACCAAGGAGTGTGATTTCATTAGGTGAGATTTTTGAAGTGATACGAGTCTGATTCAATTAGGTTTCGTACACCACAGATTCGTTTTGACACTTCGGATATACCCCGCGGATAGTTTTGTGTGCCAAGTGAATTTCACATTCAATCTTGTGCCTAGCACATTGTAGCCGTTTCCAGTCGTTCATTAGGACTTGTTTGAATTCCTTCTCCAATATGTTGTTTACGATTTTCTGACCTATTACTGGAACTATTCTTTACAAACCTTTCTTTACATTTTACTACTTGACGGGGTGACAGTAATTTGGGTAATCACTTTACCCCGGTCAACATGTACACAAATTGCAATGTGTCGCCCAAAACAGTAACATTATTGTTTTGACTCTGCACTTCTGGTACGACAGACCAATACTTTGCTGCGAGAGTAAGCACGCAGAGTTTATTATACTATTTGGGGACCAAGAAATTGAAAAAGTGTGAAAAAAGTTTTGGCGCCAATAGGTAGCAGCTGGGAAGAAAATGGGGCAATACCGATAATCTAGCCTTCTCTAAAGTCATTAGAAAACCAACTAGTTCGAGAAAGTCTGTGCCATTCTGTAGCACCACTATTTTTCGACACTTTAATTTTAACTTTAATAGGTGTTTTTACTAAGAAAGATGTTAAACAGAAAAGCAATACTTGGGTAACGGGAGTCATAAGAACATAAAAACCAAAAGAATTCTTTATTTCATTTGTAAACTTTGTAACGTTTCTCATGATTTCCATCTCTACTTCAAAATCCACAAAGTACGAGTATACTTGACTCCTGTTGTCCCCGCCGACTCCTCTCCCACTTCTATCTTGAGGCCTTCATCACCTTACTGTTTCCACACGTTCGCCTTCACCTCTGCACTCATCGTACATCGTCACCATCTACATCACCACCAAGTCTCTACCATCGGTTTCGTCACTACCGTCACTCATCATCACTTCACTTTTACAGTCGAATTCACCACGACTGTCACCATCAACTTGACGTCTTTCTTATCCATATTTTCACTACCGCCTCCAATCACTTCTCCGTAGCCTCCGCCATCTCTGTCCAACGCTGCTGATGGCCCATTTCCGTCCCTCTTTCAGTGACATCTCACTTATACCGTCTCTATAGTTGTCGCCTCTATCTTCTCCACTACTGTTGCCTCCTTTGCTTAAAAATGCTTGTTCTGCCACTGTCTCCGTCAAGGCCTCCATTTAAATCCACTGTTTTCAAAGCTGTCTTCTCTACCGTATCCCAATGGCCCTCCATTGTTCATCACGTGCACCGTCCTGTCCGTTCCTCATATTTACCCTTTTATTACAAATTATATCTCGTCATTCTCAATGTCACTTCCATCAGTTTGCTCCCTCGCCACCTCCATCCGAACTATCACCCTCTTTTCCGACCTGTGTGGTAACACTGAACGTTGCCGATACTTTCACTGTTCACCTAACTCTCTTTCACTTCCCTCCTACGTCACCGCTCCATTTCACTGCTCCACAACGCCGCGTATTATTCCTCGCCCCACCTGTCTGCCACATTCTTCCAATCTCCTCCTATCCAACACCGCCACGTCCGCATCAACAGCATCTCCCTCACCATCCCCGACTCAGCCCCAGTTCCATTCTACCGCCACCTACACCGTCTCCGCCACCGACGTATCCCCCACCTCAGCTCCCCCTCCCTCTACCTCGCTCCACCGCCCCCGCCCTGGCCTTTACCCCTCCCCCTCTGCAACATCCGCATCTACAGCATCTCCCCAACTCCTCACACCTCTTCCACACCGTCCCCGACTCTGTCTCAATTCCATTCCACCGCCACGTTCACAGTCTCCTCCACCGACGCATCCTCCACCCAGCTCCCCCCTCCCTCTTCCTCGCTCCACCGCCCCCGCCCTGGCCTTTACCCCTCCTCCTCCGCCCAGCGAGACCGGCGCGCGTCGCTGTGGCGCGGAATTGAGGTCGAGACCCTGCACGGGGCCCGGGCCACTCCGGCTGCCCCCGCCCCCCGCCTCCCCCGCCGCGCCCCTTTTCTCGCCCACCCTACCCCCACCCCACCCTCCGCCCCCCGGGCGACGCTCGTCGACGCCCCCACGTGTCCGCAGGTCGATAGCGCCCGCGCAGCGCCGAATGCTGCTTTTTATCCGCCTTCCCAGCGGCAGCAGGGCCAGAAAGGAGCGCTTCCAATACCACCCTGGAGATAAAATGGAGGGCAATCAGCGAGAGAGGAAAATTCTATGAATGTCATGTAGATTTTTGCAAGGTATTTCGTGCTCCAGTTCATTTTTTTGGGGTAGGGTAAAGATAAATTTGTCCATTGCTCTTATTGCGAGTAGGTTGTAGTCCAGCCCGATCGTCGAAATGGAGAATTAGTAGTTCGTTTTATTTTTTAAAATGTTTTAACAATCTACGTGAAAGCGTTGGAGCCCATTTGTGTGTTTGTTTTCAAACGCTTGCTGATATTCTGTGATTTACCCAAGAGAAATTTAATACAATATTTTGTTGGCATGTCAAGGTTCAGCATTGAAAAGAGGTATAGCATGAAAACTGTAATGGCAGGTCTTGATTTGGAGGTCAATCAGATTCGTTTGAGTGTCAATTCCATCGGGTGGGAACATGACTGACTAGCAACAGGTTGGCAGAGTGGTAGACTATTGTTAGGCACATAGTGTTGAGAGGATGGACGATTTCAAGCATGAGAGTAATGTAGTTGCTGCTGGAGATAAAATTTGGGAAGGATAATTAGTAAGTATAATAACTGTTGCCTAGTCAAAGTAATTGGAAAAAATAATTTTCGACTGTTTGCGAGATGTTTAATAGTTTATGAAGTGAATACCAATCAATGAAATGCCTTTTGAAGGTAAAAGGTTTGAATTTACGAAACGCTCGTATATATATGGATATTTTTTTAACGTTAGTTAGAATAGTTGCCGAAAATTCATGATGTCTTTCGAACTGAATCTGCCTTGCTTGAAATATTCAGTAACGAATCTAATAATATCAACAAAATGGCGGAATTGAATTTTATAAGTGCTAATTTTTGTGTTTCGTTAACTTGTGTCTAATTCCAAGTCTATATTGTTTTCGGTGTTCTTATTCTAGGAGAAGAAATAATGTAGCAGAAACTTTCATTCCTCATTTGGTCATACTCTTTTACAGTTACAGAAGTTGTCATTACGATCCAAGAAAATATCCTTTTGCATACGATGATCGTTCGGCTAAGAAGCAAATTTACTATAAATTCTCGCAATTTAATGCGAATATCACGTAATTTTGGCGAACATTTACAATAATTATCCTTCATCACATACCTAGTATATGCAGAGTACATGTAATACGTATGCACACATATGCACATACAAATATTCTCACACACAAGGTCAGCCTAGAATGCACTTTCATCAAAGATGAGTTCTGTTTTAGATTTTTGACATTTGAAAGCGTAAAATGGCTTTTAAAATACTGTCCAGAAGTAAAACACAGTATAAACAAACACACAAGAATATAGGTCATTTTCCCCTTATTTTTAGTAATTTTATGGGACATTTTTAATAAGAATTTTTAGATTATCAGAAGCCCAGTCCTGATGATGAACGGCTCGGTAAGCTAAGAGTCAGCATTGCCTGTGGCTTTCCAGCGACACTGATCCAGCGACACTGTTTTAGGGTTTGAATCCGACGGAAACAGAATGTTCCACACTATATAGTTACATACTAGTAGCTATGTCGAATCCAGGCACTCTTTGGAGGAGTATTGTAGCCGTCTGCACTGATCGGTAGTTTTCCGTCGATTCTCCCCTCAGGACCAAGCGAATGCGGCCACCTGCGCTGGCGACTCGAACAAATAGGCCTCAAACCATGTGTACCTTTCCTCCCATTTCCTTGCCCTGTCCTCTAACCTTACACACACACACGCACACACACGCACACACACACACACACACACACACACACACACACACACACACTTTCATACACTACTCTGTCACACATGCCGTGAAACCACTAGAAGCTTAGAGCTTTTCCCGCTGCAGTGGTACCCCGCTGTGGGTAATACCTGGAGGGAGAAATCTCCGTAAGCCGATGTGTATGTCAGCGCCAGATCTCACCATTCTGCTGGGAGATACATCGCCATCTTCCGGGATAAACTGTTCAGTACACTAACGGAACCAAAGAAGTTGACCAGAGTAGTGCCCGGACACATCAGTCAATCATAATGAATGCATGTTTTGCACCGATTTGTGGCAAGATGACCACAACAGCAGCTGACCGCAATTGGCAAGATGACCACAACAGCAGCTGACCGCAGGTCTAACGCAACCACGTGTAACAAAACTTCCAACAGCAAGTGCCACAGAAGTCAATACTTTCAGAGATATTTTTCGATCACAATTAGTTCTTGCCTGTAAGAGACAAAGAAAACAAATCACAACAAATTGTTTTGTTTTAAAACTGTTGCTTAATTCTCCGTCAATCATTGCAACAATAATATTTTCACAATCGTTGCGTTATCCGTTTTATTTCTACTCCGTATTTTTTTTACCGTAGTTGCGTCCGGGGGAGCTAGAAGGGGAAGAGGGAGCAGCGGATGGCGATCAATGGGGCGCAAGGTGTGGTGCGAGGGATGGGGTGGGGAGAGGTGGGATGGAGTAGGTGAGCGGGGGCGGGTCG
>JAHLJT010001725.1:0-42293 GCA_031308135.1 Acheta domesticus
CCGATGACTTGTAGAAACAGTGGAAGATGTTCACCAATTCTCGGAAGACGACCTCTTCCAAGCAATTAAGAACATGGGAAACTGGAAGTCCCCCGGGATTGATAAGATCCAGATTTATTGGATTAAGAAATTAACAGCAATACATTCTCATCTAGCAAAGGCTGTTAATAAATTTTTGAAAACCCAAAGGAAATCCCGGAATGGCTCACACGCGGCATCACGTATTTGCTACCCAAAGCGGGAGACAGCTCTTTGGCGAAGAACTACAGGCCAATTACTTGTCTGCCAGTACTGTACAAAGTTATAACTTCAGCTATAGCTGACAAAATGTATAGACATCTAGATAAGAATCATCTAATGCCAGCTGAACAAAAAGGATGTCGTAAAGGCTCTTATGGGTGTAAGGAAATCTTGCTACTGAATAAAGTCATCTTGAATGATGTAAAGAAACGCAAACGTAATTTGAGCATGGCTTGGATTGACTACCAAAAGGCCTTTGATAGTGTACCACACGATTGGATTTTGAAGACCCTGGAGATCTATCGATTTCATCCTAGACTTGTTGAGTTTTGCAAGGCTAGTATGAAGTCGTGGAGTACCAGGTTACTAATCCACAGCGGAAAGGAAGCAGTAGAAACCAGAAGTATTCAGATTAACAGGGGTATTTTTCAAGGAGATTCACTATCCCCTCTGCTGTTTTGCATTAGTTTGATCCCACTATCGAGACAGTTGTCGCAAGCTGACTTTGGTTTTAAGCTCCATGGTGATGAAAGGCCAGTATCACATTTGTTTTACATGGATGATCTGAAAGTGTTTGCCAAGAATGAAGCGATTCTCTCCCAAATGCTGTCTGTCGTGAATGACTTTAGCAATGACATCTGCATGAAGTTTGGTCTTGACAAGTGCGCAAAAATCAATTTAAAAAGAGGGAAACTCACAACGTCTGAGAACATTGAAATTGATACGCACACTGTGATTCAAGATCTTGAGCCAGGTAAAACTTACAAATATCTGGGCATTGAAGAATGTGAAACCATCTCGAATGACAGAATGAAAGAGAGAATTCGTAGGGAGTATTATAGAAGAGTGAGACTGGTCCTGCAGTCCGCTCTGAATTCCAGGAATAAAATATCTGCGATAGGTAGTTTGGCGGTACCTGTAGCCGAATACAGTTTTGGACTAGTGGACTGGACTGAGCAAGAAATTTGCACCATGGATCGAAAAACCAGAAAACTGCCGACAATGCATCATGTTTCCCACCCTCGAGCTGATATACATAGACTTTATGTGTCACGTAAGGAAGGAGGAAGAGGCCTCAGACAAATTGAGGCCTCCTGGCACAACGCAATAGTCAGGTTGGGTAAGTATGTAGTCAGCCATCAAGACGACCCTCTAATGAGGCAGGTCATGAAATCTGACCGAAGAATGGGAAACAGAGGCATTGTTAGTGTAGCAAGAAACATTGCGAAGAAAACTAGGCAAGACACGTCGAATAACACAGACACTGAACTTCTGATGCTGCTAAACATGAAGTGTGAGACACAAAAAATGTTAAAGAAATCGTGGAGAGACAAACCACTCCACGGTCAATACCTAAAAAGAATGGACAAGGTGCAGATCAATAAAGATCAATCATTTATGTGGCTTAAAAGGGGAAGGATGAAGCCAGAATCGGAAGCACTTGTAATAGCTGCCCAAGATCAGGCCTTGAGAACACGACATTATGATAAAGCGGTTCTCAAAATTTCCCAAGATGACAAATGCCGCATTTGCCTGGAGCAAGTAGAAACCATTGATCATATTGTCTCAGCTTGTCCAATCCTAGCAAAGACCGAATACCTTAAAAGACATGACAGGGTGTGTAGCTACCTCCACTGGCAGATCTGTACCGCCCTCGAAGTTCCAAACACATGCCCCAAGTGGTATGAACACTCACCGAAACCGGTGACGTCTGTTGGATTGTGTACGATATTGTACGACCAACAAATTCAAACTGATCGCACGATAGCGGCAAACAAACCGGATATAGTTATTCGGGATTTGGCCAAAAAATCGTGTTTACTTATCGATGTTGCTGTACCTTGCGATCAAAACGTCGTTACCAAGGAGGCAGAGAAACGTCTTAAATACAAGAGTTTGGAAATCGAGTTCAGCCGAATGTGGGGCGTAAAAGCACAGGTCGTCCCGATAGTTATCGGAGCTCTGGGATTTGTTCCGCAAAATTTGAGTAAGAACTTGTCTAAACTCCCAGGTAATTCAAAAGACTGGGAAGTGCAAGAAATTGCTTTATTTGGAACAGCCCACATTTTGCGTAAAGTATTGTAGAGGCACTGATAGTCACCGAATCTGCTCCTTAGGTAGCTGGTTGCAACCTGGAGTAGATTTTATATTCAGCCGACTCATAAGATCTTTAGTCGTGATGTAATGGAATAATAATAATAATAATAATAATAATAATAATAACAACACCACCTAGGGAAAACAAGACCTTGTCGTTGCTGGTGCAGCTTGAGTACCCCCATGAACCTGAAGGCTGTGATCGGTAGCCTATGCAAGCTGTTAGTTACTGGTAGGATATCCCTTGATAAAAAGTTTGAAGGTGAGGGGTCAGACGAAGAAGTACTCAAGAGGAGAGCCTCAACGGCATCTTCGAAGAAGGAAGGAGGATTGATGTAGACGACAGAAAAGGCACCTCGAACAAAACCGCAGCGTCTGACCCGCGGCGGGCGCTTGCAGCGCCTGTCTCCTTTTTAGAAGCGGTTGCATCCACAGCGGGAAGTAAGTAAAGAAGGAAGGATTGTGAACCTTTGGACTTCCTGTTATTGCCCATGGAGAATACAAGAGACAAACTGGGTTGGCACTCTAGGCCACTGATTAAAATGCAGGATCGAACCCGGCATTAACCGGGCATTACCCGGCATTAACCGGACTGAAGGAGGCTGCCTTCAGCAGTGAATAGGGTTTAGTAATGCCGATTGGTGATCAGATGGACCCTTTGCTGGGACCTGCGAGGGGATATCCCGAGGCCACTGTGTCGCAATGACTAATGACAGGAAATAACCCACGGGTTAAGTGTAATCTGTGAACTCCAACTTGCTTCCTGCGAAACTTAACCTAAAACTAATGAGCAAATTGGATAGAACAAGAAATTTAATGAATTTTAGCGTGGCTTGTTCTACCAATGTCCCAATACCTACTCAGAAACCGAGATAATGTCACCTTGTCGACGTCTGGCCATCCCACGGATGTTAGTCCCAGGGACCCAGAGTTGGCAGTAGGTCGAAGCCATCATTAGAGATGTACACGGAATGAATTGAAGGAGGTGATGCAGTGCTTTTACTATGCAAAAGAGCCATTCCACGTCAAATCGCACAAAAAAGACCAAAATTTGACCTCCATATTTTTATTTATTTTCTAATTTTATCGACTTGTTATATGGATCAAATAAGTGAACACATATATTTTTATTTTTTCTAACTTTATTATTTTCGGAAATATTGTATAATGAAATTTGCTAAAAATGTCGCGCATTACTAACTTAACCCTCTCATGCATGATTTTTAAATTTCCATCAAAAAAAAATTTTTTTTAGGTTACACTTCAAGAAAATGGCTTTCTTTATCATACTACAGCGTTAGATTGGCCGAATATTTATTGTTAATGATAAAAAATAGGCGTCCTCATACGTGGACACCATGCACGAATTAGCTTTGGCTAGTAACAATACATGACCATGTACGTGCATGGTGTCCTCATGTGGGACGTACCTTACGGGGTAATTTACAATCTGAAACCAAATACATTTTATAGTTTCAAAAGTTTTATTCTAAATGAAAATTTTCAAAACATCCTGGACACAATGAATATTTTTTGCACTTTTTACTATCAATTTGCATTTTTGAAAACCAATTTTTCATGGTAGTGACCAATGTTATAAACACACCTTTCTGATTCACAGAATTTCTCTTTTTTTATTGAGTTGGCGATGGGCTCCCTGATGGACGAACTCTTTTCTTTGAAACATCAGCCTGACCAATATATATATATATATATATATATATATATATATATATATGTATATGTATATAGTGGTGGTATATATATATAGTGGTATAGTGGTATATATATGTCTTTTGCGTATCTCGCAAACCCATGGCTGGTAGCGCCTGTTCTCGTTTTGGCCTGTTCTTGTGTCTGCCTCCTTTCAATACTGCCGTGGCTGGCACGTCGAGACAGCAGAGGAAGTGAGCTGCGCGTCATAATCTGCAACATTCCTCTTTCTGTGTTTTCCCATTCAAGGGCTACGGCGGGCAGGTACCCGGCTCACACCAGAATCTTTTCGCGCTGCGCAGGGTGGGTGGGGTGGGGTGGGCTGAGGCATGAGCCAGCAAACAAAACGTCTCTTTCAGGCGATTCTGTCCAGTATGCTTAAGAAACAGAACAGTAACACTGAAGAGGGGGAGGGAAGTTTTGACTGATTTATTGATTTATTAACAGCAACGTAACAATAATTATTATTTAATGAACGCCGGCTCACAGAGAAATCACAAAGATATCTCGTGAAACATCACTGCCAAGCTGTTCATTATTTATATCAATAATTATTTATTATAGAACCTGGAAGTTATTTACTTTTATTTTTATATATTTTATTTTATGTCGTATCTACTACAAAGGTTAGCTGGAAATTAAACAAATAGAGAAATCTTAAAGAAATTAATAAATATTAATAAAATAAACCAGAATTTCTGCAGGTAAATTACTAATAATTTCTCCTTTCCTTTCTCCTTTTGTTCGGAACTGGCATTTCCGGAAATTTTTATTGAAAAATTTCCTGACTAAGGAAGATTTAGTCCCGAAGTAAACCTCCACCAAAAATACACGTTGATCCTTCATCAACATTTTCGAAGCTATTCTTCTTTCCTAAACGTGAGTTGCTACGATTATGAATGAAACTTGACTGCCCAAGCGCAGAATACGTGCATGCTCTTTCTTTCAACTAAAATAGCTCCGTTCCCCCACATCTCCGTCTAAATATCTCCGTCTTTAAAATAGCTCCAATTACCCCGAAATCTGCGACGGGAGTTGGGTCGTTAAAAGTGAAAGGGAAGCCAAAGGTATTTCACGCGTTGCCATATTGCCAAAACAAGAAGTTGTGCTCTGAGATATAGGTTGCGAGTTAGACTAAAGACCCGGTATATATATTCTAACACGCCTCTCGCTCCCCACAACATGTAGGTCCCAAGCGGGCGTGTTCGAATGAATGCTCGCGTTGAAACGAGCTTTTCTCAGGAGGCAGGATCTTTAGGGTATGAGAAAGGTATGAACCCTCGACACCGAAATCAAAGTGGATGAGTAACCAAAGCACATATATTCTAAAAATAGGAAGTTGTACAAAATCATACACATATGCTCCCCAATTACTAATGATCGCTCTCGATCACAATCGGCTTAACCTAGGTTGTAAAACGGAAACTAATTGCAGTGCCGTTCATTCGACAACTTCAAAGTAAATCTGCAAACTAATAAATTTTAAGAAGAAAATGTACCCTCGGGTTTTCTTTACTTTTGCCTTTGCTTCTACCTTCATTCGTTCATTCTCCGTGCACAGACCCTTAAATGAACTTATTTCCTTAATTGATTCTGCGATACCCATTGAGTTCTGAATCCCTCGCAGATTACCAAAGTATAAAAAAATACAATTATCTCAGCAATATTGAAGTGTCTACTATAGTGCAACTGTTCTATTCCCTCCTCTTTTCAATTAATCAATATTATTATATTACGACGTTGCATACAATTATTTTTGATCGTAGGTCGTGGCTGGCCCCGTACGGGAAATACCTGTAAACAACGTTCCCTATTGCAGCATACACAGGACTTCTAAATACTGAAATAAGAACACCTTTTTTTTCATAAAAGAAAAAGAAATTTAAATTCTGTTCTCTCTCGTTTATTCTCTCATCAACTTGTATCACTACATCCCCTGTTGCCTTCTCTCAACAACAATGTAACAATGTGTAACTGTACTCGTAATTCTCACATAAATGTACTCGTGCTTGGCAAAATGCTACAACTCAAATACCATTACATGTAAATGAAATTAATATTAATCAGTTGATTTATAACTATTATGCGTCCAGGAATTCCTTTTACCAAAAACCAATGTCATTAAAAAAATTTAAGTTAACAATGAGAAAACAAGATTAAATTTTGCATTGCTAGTTCGACAACAATTACATGCATTCTTCTTTTAAAATTTAAGATTTCCACCGGTCTTGTCAAAGTTTATTTAGTTTACTTGGGTGTCCCCGAAAACAAATATCTAATTTGATATTTACGCCACGAATTGGTGTATAATGTCGACAGAGAAATTCTGACTAAAAGACCCGGTATATATATTCTAACACGCCTCTCGCTCCCCACAACATATAGGTCCCAAGCGGGCGTGTTCGAATGAATGCTCGCGTTGAAACGAGCTTTTCTCAGGAGGCAGGATCTTTAGGATATGAGAAAGGTATGAACCCTCGACACTGATAAGGGTTTCAAGAGTTATTAGTATTTCAGATGTTCACTTTCCCCCCAGAATGTATGACATTGTGTCATACGTATTTTTGTAGGTAACATCGTGGGTGACTTGTGGGTCATTTATGTTCTTATGGCTGAGAGCGAAACGAATTGAAATACGAGCCATTCCACGTCAAATCGCACTCGAATTGACACGACTATTAAAAAAAAATGACACGAATACATGGCATTCAATCTGGACATCAATAAAAGAGGCACGTGTTTCTTTATTTACCTGAAAATTGTTTATTTGTGTAGTTTTGCCTATATTAAATTTTGAAATTTACGCGTACTTAGCAAAATATGATTAATTGGCGCTCTGAATATACTACTCAAAATAAAAATTACTGGTTTGTTTTGTTTAATTTTTTGATATGTGTATTTTATTCATATGTAAATTACTTTCTCAAAAATAAATATTTCATTAAAAATTGTAATTATTTAAAAAAACGAAAATTTCTTTATGAACTCTCTCAGATTAAAATTTGAAAAAATAGGCATATTTCTTGTTCAATTTTCTAGAAAACATAACAAGAAAAAAGTGGGCACTCAACACGTACAGATAAAAAATCTATTGTAAGTATGGTATTCGGGCGCGTGGTTCCTGCCCCTGCACTAACGAATTGTGTGCGATCAGTCTTAGATACTAATGCCGACTAACAATAAAAAGAAAGGCCCTCTGCCTTATTTGGGTTTCAAGAAACATTAGTAAATCATATGCTCACTCTTTCCCCAGAAGGGATGGGCGACAGCAAAACCAATGCTTTTCCTCGTGTCAGCGAAACGAATTTTACTGCAGAGACCCTTTCCGTCCTAGGGACGGGGTGACCTCCTGACCTTGCTCGTGAAATACAATCGACCACTTGTCAAGGGACATGGTAAAATTTTCTCAACATTAGTCGCAATACGCAATACTTATGAAGACAAAAATGCTAGTATTTGTTCTGTGAATCGTGTGTACACTGTGCAACATGAGTGGCGATCAGCGTATTAGATAGATGTTTCAATCCATTTAAACTTTCTGATCACGATTTTAAAAAAAGAAAAATCTCCAAGACACGTAAACTACGATTTGCTGGTGAATTTATGGGAGTCATTGGATTGGCGAATTTGTTATTCTTTTCGGAAGAAAGGGAATCCAAAACGGCCTTTTCTTAATGAAGGTAGTGTCGACATCAGTGGCTCCCGTGGCATTAACGAAAGTAGCGGAACGTCCAGTGAAAAAGTGGAAATCAAGGAAGTGACAGTTCTTCAGATAGTTCAAGTGTCTGTGAAATTAATAAAGAGAAGATAAACATGAGTTTAATTGCAATAGGGGAAACCCCCGCCAAGAAAAGAAAATTGGGACAAAATGGCATCCCCATGAGAAGTGCCAACACAGATAAATTTTTTCACATTGAAGATCCTTCGACGTCCATCGAAAAATCAGACAAAGATACTATTTAGTAACTTATCGATTACTTTCACTCAACAGATGACGTGACGTTGAAAATTTAAATTTTGACAATTTTTGAAAGTTGGACATACAATAAAATTAAACGACTTTTTGCAGGAACCGAACGCATGATAAGTGTCTAAAACGTTGGCTGAAGAAAATGAAATTTTGTCCAGACCTGAAGTAAATTCGGTAGGGCATTAAAACTGCATTGTGATGAAAGTTCAGGAATTCTATGGTATGCGAGTATTTGTATTTAAGGTTAATTGTGAGGGACCAGAAAATTTCAAAAATGTAAATCAAAACATGAGTCAAGAATCCATCATTTAATTATTTATATGTATTAATATACATAAATATTATTTATATGTATTAATATACATAAATATTATTTATAAATTCGATCATGAAGTTTCACCAACTCAAGAAGTACTTAAATTACTGCTTCATCCAAAGAAACCGACGATCAGTAACGCAAGAAACGCGTCTATTGCAGCAATCTATTACATGCTGGTTCGTAAAATATTAATATCTTTTAAAGTTACTGAGATCCCACTTTGATTTTTTCTGGACAATACTATCAATACTCTAGTGCGTTTATAAATATTTTTTAAAAATTTTTAGCTCATCGAGTTTACAAAAATATTTAATTTCCAAAATTTCAGTTTTTAAAAAAAATTGAAAATTCAAAAAATTAAATATTTTGCAAAATCTTAAAAATTAAACATGTTTTTAGGTTTCGAATGGAATTTGAACGGAATTTCTATAATTGGTGTATTCAAATATATGATATTTTTAATCCTCTCATGCATGGTGTCCTCACATGTGGGACTGCTACTTTTCTCATAATTGGCGCCAAGTAAATAGTGTTACAATTGATATGTAGTTATCAGTACTTCCTTTAGGATCTCTAGTATCGATTACACTACTTATTGTAGTTCCAGATTTGTATGTTAGGGGAATACTTTAGTTTGAATTGTGAAGGTGCATGTAAAACGAACTCAATGCTGACGAACGACGAACTAAATACACAGAAAACGTGGTTTTCTTTTAAAATTAAGTCTCAGGCATTTTTTACAGTATGTTTAAACAATGTAGGACCAATGTAAATTAGTTACGTCTAATTTCGAATGATATTGTGATATTATGAAAAAATTTATATCCGTCCTCATACGAGGACATCATGCTTGAATTAAACTACTCGCGGCAAGGACTTTGTGTATGATTGATATTTTTCATCATAATTTTTTGAACACGTTTTTTAATATAAAACATTTCTTAGTGTGTATTCTATAAAATTCAAATATCTAAAAATGCCTGGCTCAAATGGCGCGCAATGCAATATTTCGTGGAAAAAAAATCAGTTCCTTTTCCCTAGTAATATTACGATTATACCTTTATTTATTGGTACTCATGCTCTTGAAATTATAAACTATATTGTTCGGAGTAATATTTCTTGTTCTCCCTTTAGTATAAGGGATAGGACAATGCAGAAAGAAGGAATATTTGGAAGAATTTCAAATTGCAGATATTTTGAATTCTGGATTGAATGTAGAAGTATATGCAGACAATTACTTTATCAGTATATCCCTTGTAATTAAACTAAAAGATGTCCAAGTACCTGCTGAGAAACTCGCATGCAGAAGCACTAAGTCCTTACCGCGAATAGTTTAATTTCTCACTAATTAAATGCTCAACTTTCAAAAAAACTGAAAAAAAATCTAAAATAATCCTTATGTTTCCAAACAGATTATGCACTTTAAAAATGGGACTGCAATGGGCAATGAGAACTTCATACAATTGCGTATTTTTACAGACTGTGCATATCGAAAGGAAATGTATATAACTTTAACTATCACCAAAAATACCACCAACAAATCACCAACAAATTTACCCTATTTTTATTTTGCATGTGTGCAATTTTTGCTTCAACTGCGTAATGTATGCAGTATATTTAAGTGCATATAGTCCAGGTTTTTGTGGAGAAGTGGATCGAAGTCAGATCTTTCGGGATCTCTCTTTCAACTTATAAGTGGCTTTCTTCTGACAACGCGGGTACGGGTATGGAAATTGAACCTCTTACCCTTCGCACGGATTCGGAATGCGCCGACATTGGGATTTCTTGCTAATGCCAATTTATAACTGTGGAGTAACTTTTGGTGCATTAATACGAGGGTCCTTCTTTATTATTTTCACAAAAAAATTCTCTTCTGAAAGTCTTCGGTCGTTCTCCTCCGGATTGCAGTTCAATCGCCTATTCATTAGAATGTACAATGGTACAATCAAAGATTAAGGCACTCACTGCTTTTTTCATTAATGGCATTTTGCAAAATGTTCGGCATCATTAACCCTTTGCATGATGGTAAATGGTAAAAAATATGCTGGTAAATGCTGAGGCTGCTCAAAATTCTTATTTCGCTTAAAGGTTTTACCTTACGTATCTGGTTTTCATTTGATTTGTTTGATTGGTTTTATTTTGTTTGTATTGTTTGTTTGATTGTTATATTGTTTTAGTACGTGAATTGTGAATATGCACAATTTCTTTCGATATGCACAGTCAGTAAAAATATGTAAGGACCAGTCTGTCCAGTTTCGTCTCGTTTAGATTCGCTTATTCGTTTAGGATAATCATAATCGGTCGTCCCGTCAAGTTTCGTACCCGTCAAGTTTCGTACCCGTCAAGTTTCGTACCCGTCAAGTTTCGTACCCGTCAAGTTTCGTACCCGTCAAGTTTCGTACCCGTCAAGTTTCGTACCCGTCAAGTTTCGTACCCGTCAAGTTTCGTACCCGTCAAGTTTCGTACCCGTCAAGTTTCGTACCCGTCAAGTTTCGTACCCGTCAAGTTTCGTACCCGTCAAGTTTCGTACCCGTCAAGTTTCGTACCCGTCAAGTTTCGTACCCGTCAAGTTTCGTACCCGTCAAGTTTCGTACCCGTCAAGTTTCGTACCCGTCAAGTTTCGTACCCGTCAAGTTTCGTACCCGTCAAGATTCGTACCCGTCAAGATTCGTACCCGTCAAGATTCGTACCCGTCAAGATTCGTACCCGTCAAGATTCGTACCCGTCAAGATTCGTACCCGTCAAGATTCGTACCCGTCAAGATTCGTACCCGTCAAGATTCATACCCGTCAAGATTCGTACCCGTCAAGATTCGTAACCGTCATGATTCGTACCCGCCTAGTTTCCCGTCTAGTTTCCCGTTTCGTACCCGGCCTCACTTAACTAGTTAAGTGCCCGTCTAGCACTTAAATTAAGCCCGTCTAGCCTTTCGGTAAAGCACTTTATTTAGCACTTAAATTAAGCACTTTTCGTGCCCGTCGTTTCGTACCCGTCTAGTTTCGTACCCGTCTAGTTTCGTACCCGTCTAGTTTCGTACCCGTCTAGTTTCGTACCCGTCTAGTTTCGTACCCGTCTAGTTTCGTACCCGTCTAGTTTCGTACCCGTCTAGTTTCGTACCCGTCTAGTTTCGTACCAATCTAGTTTCGTACCCCTCTAGTTTCGTACCAATCTAGTTTCGTACCCGTCTAGTTTCGTACCCGTCTAGTTTCGTACCAATCTAGTGTCGTACCCGTCAAGTTTCGTATCCGTCAAGTTTCGTACCCGTCAATTTTCGTACCCGTCAAGTGCCCGTCTAGCACTTAAATATACTTTCGTGCCCGTCTAGTTTCGTGCCCGTCTAGTTTCGTACCCGTCTAGTTTCGTACCCGTACACGTTTCGTACCCGGACCCGTTTCGTACCGTTCATTCAGTTTACGAGCGGGCGCTTGAGAGTAAATTGGTCCGTGGCTGGTCAAAGCGGCGAAGAAATGACGGGTGGAGAAATGAAAAGGGCCTCACGCCCTATCGATACCGTAAATAGCGACAAGCGCTCTCGCCTTTCGGTAGTCGGTTATGATTGTGGTAGAAAGTGAAACTAGCGTTAATAATTCAGTGGCTCATGCGAGCTTATGATTCAGGAAAAGTACTTACAGAATACGGGAGTTTTCGGCAATAGTAATGTGAGAATTTGTGACGGTGCGGAGAAAATTGATGTGAGGCGAGTGTGGCTCGTGGAACTATCCAGAAAGAACGGTGTGCGTTGCCCAGATTACGCATCGCGAGCAGAGGACAGGCTTAAATAATTTTGTGCCGAGCTAAGAAGTGGTGCAAAATTCGCTGGACGAACTGGAAACAGTAAACGTGATTTGGCTAGCGCTGCAGTCACTTTAAAGCGCTATTACAACACGTTCACCGACGCAAAAATTCAATTTGCAAAGCCCAAGGGACTTGGTGCGTGGGCGTGTACGGCTGGAGAGAAGAGGGGAAAGAAGAATTCAGGCGGAGGAGGAGCTGAACGAGAGAAGGGCTTTGGTGTGCACGCGTGGCGGACGTCCCATGCGTAGGGCGTGGATCGCCGCGGGATGTGAAAATTGGACTTCGTAGCAGCGAGGCAGAGGAACGTCGACAAGGTGACGCGAGGGCAATCGAAGCCTGATGTACAAACCAAAAGAAACGCCGCAAGGAACTTGCGACATTTTTTCTCTCTTCTTGCACTGTCGTACGAAGAGTTAGAGGCTTCAGAAGGCAATTAATTAGGCAGAAAGTGAGAAAATTTAAATTTCTGCGGACTAAGTTGATCACAATTCATTTCTCTGTTTTAAATTCCTCTGAATTCCTTGTACTGTTTTTGCTGCAATTGATGTAAAATTTCATTTCATTACGTAATCGGGGAACATTAAAATGTGAAATTGTTTTATGAAAGTGTAAATGTAAAGATTAATTTAATGGTAAATTGGTATGCCTCCTGAAGCCTCTAACTCTTCGTACGACAGTGCAACAAGAGAGAAAAAATGTCATATTCATTAGAATGTACAATGGTACAATCAAAGATTAAGGCACTCACTGCTTTTTTCATTAATGGCATTTTGCAAAATGTTCGGCATCATTAACCCTTTGCATGGTAAATGGTAAAAAATATGCTGGTAAATGCTGAGGCTACTCAAAATTCTTATTTCGCTTAAACGTTTAGGTTCCCACGTATCTGGTTTTCATTTGATTTGTTGATTTGTTTTATTTTGTTTGTATTGTTTGTTTGATTGTTATATTGTTTTAGTACGTGAATTGTGAATATGCACAATTTCTTTCGATATGCACAGTCAGTAAAAATATGTAAGGACCAGTCTGTCCAGTTTCGTCTCGTTTAGATTCGCTTATTCGTTTAGGATAATCATAATCGGTCATCCCGTCGAGTTTCGTACCCGTCAAGTTTCGTACCCGTCAAGTTTCGTACCCGTCAAGTTTCGTACCCGTCAAGTTTCGTACCCGTCAAGTTTCGTACCCGTCAAGTTTCGTACCCGTCAAGTTTCGTACCCGTCAAGTTTCGTACCCGTCAAGTTTCGTACCCGTCAAGTTTCGTACCCGTCAAGTTTCGTACCCGTCAAGTTTCGTACCCGTCAAGTTTCGTACCCGTCAAGTTTCGTACCCGTCAAGTTTCGTACCCGTCAAGTTTCGTACCCGTCAAGTTTCGTACCCGTCAAGTTTCGTACCCGTCAAGTTTCGTACCCGTCAAGTTTCGTACCCGTCAAGTTTCGTACCCGTCAAGTTTCGTACCCGTCAAGTTTCGTACCCGTCAAGTTTCGTACCCGTCAAGTTTCGTACCCGTCAAGTTTCGTACCCGTCAAGTTTCGTACCCGTCAAGTGCCCGTCTAGCACTTTCGTGCTACTTTCGTGCCCGTCTCGTTTCGTGCCCGTCTAGTTTCGTACCCGTCTATTTTCGTACCCGTCAAGATTCGTACTTAACTAGTCTAGTTAGATTCGCACTTAACTAGTTAAGTGCCCGTCTAGCACTTAAATTAAGCCCGTCTAGCCTTTCGGTAAAGCACTTTATTTAGCACTTAAATTAAGCACTTTTCGTACCCGTCTAGTTTCGTACCCGTCTAGTTTCGTACCCGTCTAGTCTCGTACCCGTCTAGTCTCGTACCCGTCTAGTTTCGTACCCGTCTAGTTTCGTACCCGGCTTGTTTCCAACCCGTCTAGTTTCGTACCAATCTAGTTTCGTACCCGTCTAGTTTCGTACCCGTCTAGTTTCGTACCAATCTAGTTTCGTACCCGTCAAGTTTCGTACCCGTCAAGTTTCGTACCCGTCAAGTTTCGTACCCGTGAAATGCCCGTCTAGCACTTAAATATACTTTCGTGCCCGTCTAGTTTCGTGCCCGTCTAGTTTCGTACCCGTCTAGTTTCGTACCCGTACACGTTTCGTACCCGGACCCGTTTCGTACCGTTCATTCAGTTTACGAGCGGGCGCTTGAGAGTAATTGGTCCGTGGCTGGTCAAAGCGGCGAAGAAATGACGGGTGGAGAAATGAAAAGGGCCTCACGCCCTATCGTCACCGTAAATAGCGACAAGCGCTCTCGCCTTTCGGTAGTCGGTTATGATTGTGGTAGAAAGTGAAACTAGCGTTAATAATTCAGTGGCTCATGCGAGCTTATGATTCAGGAAAAGTACTTAGTGAATACGGGAGTTTTCGGCAATAGTAATGTGAGAATTTGTGACGGTGCGGAGAAAATTGATGTGAGGCGAGTGTGGCTCGTGGAACTATCCAGAAAGAACGGTGTGCGTTGCCCAGATTACGCATCGCGAGCAGAGGACAGGCTTAAATAATTTTGTGCCGAGCTAAGAAGTGGTGCAAAATTCGCTGGACGAACTGGAAACAGTAAACGTGATTTGGCTAGCGCTGCAGTCACTTTAAAGCGCTATTACAACACGTTCACCGACGCAAAAATTCAATTTGCAAAGCCCAAGGGACTTGGTGCGTGGGCGTGTACGGCTGGAGAGAAGAGGGGAAAGAAGAATTCAGGCGGAGGAGGAGCTGAACGAGAGAAGGGCTTTGGTGTGCACGCGTGGCGGACGTCCCATGCGTAGGGCGTGGATCGCCGCAGGATGTGAAAATTGGACTTCGTAGCAGCGAGGCAGAGGTACGTCGACAAGGTGACGCGAGGGCAATCGAAGCGTGATGTACAAACCAAAAGAAACGCCGCAAGGAACTTGCGACATTTTTTCTCTCTTCTTGCACTGTCGTACGAAGAGTTAGAGGCTTCAGAAGGCAATTAATTAGGCAGAAAGTGAGAAAATTTAAAATTTCTGCGGACTAAGTTGATCACAATTCATTTCTCTGTTTTAAATTCCTCTGAATTCCTTGTACTGTTTTTGCTGCAATTGATGTAAAATTTCATTTCATTACGTAATCGGGGAACATTAAAATGTGAAATTGTTTTATGAAAGTGTAAATGTAAAGATTAATTTAATGGTAAATTGGATGAATGTGTTGTGTGAGAACGTGTTGCGTCGGTGGTAAATTGGATGAACGTGTTTGCGTCGGTGAACGTGTTGTAATAGCGCTTTAAAGTGACTGCAGCGCTAGCCAAATCACGTTTACTGTTTCCAGTTCGTCCAGCGAATTTTGCACCACTTCCTAGCTCGGCACAAAATTATTTAAGCCGTGCCTCCTGAAGCCTGTAACTCTTCGTACGACAGTGCAACAAGAGAGAAAAAATGTCATATTCATTAGAATGTACAATGGTACAATCAAAGATTAAGGCACTCACTGCTTTTTTCATTAATGGCATTTTGCAAAATGTTCGGCATCATTAACCCTTTGCATGATGGTAAATGGTAAAAAATATGCTGGTAAATGCTGAGGCTACTCAAAATTCTTATTTCGCTTAAACGTTTAGGTTCCCACGTATCTGGTTTTCATTTGATTTGTTTGATATGTTTTATTTTGTTTGTATTGTTTGTTTGATTGTTATATTGTTTTAGTACGTGAATTGTGAATATGCACAATTCTTTCGATATGCACAGTCAGTAAAAATATGTAAGGACCAGTCTGTCCAGTTTCGTCTCGTTTCAGTTTAGATTCGCTTATTCGTTTAGGATAATCATAATCGGTCGTCCCGTCAAGTTTCGTACCCGTCAAGTTTCGTACCCGTCAACTTTCGTACCCGTCAACTTTCGTACCCGTCAACTTTCGTACCCGTCAACTTTCGTACCCGTCAACTTTCGTACCCGTCAACTTTCGTACCCGTCAACTTTCGTACCCGTCAACTTTCGTACCCGTCAACTTTCGTACCCGTCAACTTTCGTACCCGTCAACTTTCGTACCCGTCAACTTTCGTACCCGTCAACTTTCGTACCCGTCAACTTTCGTACCCGTCAACTTTCGTACCCGTCAACTTTCGTACCCGTCAACTTTCGTACCCGTCCAACTTTCGTACCCGGTCAACTTTCGTACCCGTCAACTTTCGTACCCGTCAACTTTCGTACCCGTCAACTTTCGTACCCGTCAACTTTCGTACCCGTCAACTTTCGTACCCGTCAACTTTCGTACCCGTCAACTTTCGTACCCGTCAACTTCGTACCCGTCAACTTTCGTACCCGTCAACTTTCGTACCCGTCAACTTTCGTACCCGTCAACTTTCGTACCCGTCAACTTTCGTACCCGTCAACTTTCGTACCCGGCAACTTTCGTACCCGTCAACTTTCGTACCCGTCAACTTTCGTACCCGTCAACTTTCGTACCCGTCAACTTTCGTACCCCGTCAACTTTCGTACCCGTCAACTTTCGTACCCGTCAACTTTCGTACCCGCAACTTTTCGTACCCGTCAACTTTCGTACCCGTCAACTTTCGTACCCGCAAGTTTCGAAGCCGTCAAGTTTCGAAGCCGTCAATTGGCCCGTCCTAGCACTTAAATTTAAAGCACTTTATTTAGCACTTTAGCCGTCTAGCACTTAATTGAAGCACTTTTCGTGCCCCGTCTAGTTCGTGCCCGTCTAGTTTCGTACCCGTCAAGTTCGTACCCGTCAAGTTTCTTACCCGTCTAGTTTCGTACACCGTCTAGTTAAGTGCCCGTCTAGCACTTAAATTTAAAGCAACTTTATTTAGCACTTAAATTAAGCATTTTTCGTGGCCCGTTTTAGTTTCGTACCCGTCAAGTTCCGTACCCGTCAAGTTCCGTACCCGTCAAGTTTCGTACCCGTCAAGTTTCGTACCCGTCAAGTTTCGTACCCGTCAAGTTTCCGTACCCGTCAAGTTTCGTACCCGTCAAGTTTCGTACCCGTCAAGTTCGTACCCGTCAAGTTTCGTACCCGTCAAGTTTCGTACCCGTCAAGTTTTCGTACCCGTCAAGTTTCGTACCCGTCACGTTTCGTACCCGTCAAGTTCCGTACCCGTCAAGTTTCGTACCCGTCAAGTTTCGTACCCGTCAAGTTTCGTACCCGTCAAGTTTCGTACCCGTCAAGTTTCGTACCCGTCAAGTTTCGTACCCGTCAAGTTTCGTACCCGTCAAGTTTCGTACCCGTCAAGTTTCGTACCCGTCAAGTTTCGTACCCGTCAAGTTTCGTACCCGTCAAGTTTCGTACCCGTCAGTTTCGTACCCGTCAAGTTTCGTACCCGTCAAGTTTCGTACCCGTCAAGTTTCGTACCCGTCAAGTTTCGTACCCGTCAAGTTTCGTACCCGTCAGTTTCGTACCCGTCAAGATTCGTACCCGTCAAGATTCGTACCCGTCAAGATTCGTTACCCGTCAAGATTCGTACCCGTCAAGATTCGTACCCGTCTAGTTTCCCGTCTAGTTTCTCGTTTCGTACCCGGCCCGTCTAGCACTTTAAAGCACTTTATTTAGCACTTAAATTAAGCACTTTTCGTGCCCGTCTAGTTCGTACCCGTCTAGTTTCGTACCCGTCTAGTTTCGTACCCGTCTAGTTTCGTACCCGGCTTGTTTCCAACCCGTCTAGTTTTCGTACCCGACTAGTTTCGTACCCGACTAGTTTCGTGTCCAATCTAATTTCGTACCAATCTAGTTTCGTACCCGTCAAGTTTCGTATCCGTCAAGTTTCGTACCCGTCAATTTTCGTACCCGTCAAGTGCCCGTCTAGCACTTAAATATACTTTCGTGCCCGTCTAGTTTCGTGCCCGTCTATTTTCGTACCCGTCTAGTTTCGTACCCGTACCCGTTTCGTACCCGTACCCGTTTCGTACCCGTACCCGTTCGTACCCGTACCAATTTCGTACCGTTCATTCAGTTTACGAGCGGGCGCTTGAGATTAAATTGGTCCGTGGCTGGTCAAAGCGGCGAAGAAATGACGGGTGGAGAAATGAAAAGGGCCTCATGCCCAATGGACACCGTAAATAGCGACAAGCGCTCTCGCCTTTCGGTAGTCGGTTTATGATTGTGGTAGAAAGTGAAACTAGCGTTAATAATTCAGTGGCTCATGCGAGCTTATGAGTCAGGAAAAGTACTTAGAGAATACGGGAGTTTCGGCAATAGTAATGTGAGAATTTGTGACGGTGCGGAGAAAAATTGATGTAGGCGAGTGTGGCTCGTGGAACTATGCAGAAAGAACGGTGTGCGTTGCCCAGATTACGCATCGCGAGCAGAGGACAGGCTTAAATAATTTTGTGCCGAGCTAAGAAGTGGTGCAAATTCGCTGGACGAACTGGAAACAGTAAACGTGATTTGGCTAGCGCTGCAGTCACTTTAAAGCGCTATTACAACACGTTCACCGACGCAAAAATTCAATTTGCAAAGCCCAAGGGACTTGGTGCGTGGGCGTGTACGGCTGGAGAGAAGAGGGGAAAGAAGAATTCAGGCGGAGGAGGAGCTGAACGAGAGAAGGGCTTTGGTGTGCACGCGTGGCGGACGTCCCATGCGTAGGGCGTGGATCGCCGCGGGTTGTGAAAAATTGGACTTCGTAGCAGCGAGGCAGAGGAACGTCGACAAGGTGACGCGAGGGCAATCGAAGCGTGATGTACAAACCAAAAGAAACGCCGCAAGGAACTTGCGACATTTTTTCTCTCTTCTTGCACTGTCGTACGAAGAGTTAGAGGCTTCAGAAGGCAATTAATTAGGCAGAAAGTGAGAAAATTTAAAATTTCTGCGGACTAAGTTGATCACAATTCATTTCTCTGTTTTAAATTCCTCTGAATTCCTTGTACTGTTTTTGCTGCAATTGATGTAAAATTTCATTTCATTACGTAATCGGGGAACATTAAAATGTGAAATTGTTTTATGAAAGTGTAAATGTAAAGCTTAATTTAATGGTAAATTGGTATGCCTTCTGAAGCCTCTAACTCTTCGTACGACAGTGCAACAAGAGAGAAAAAATGTCATATTCATTAGAATGTACAATGGTACAATCAAGATTAAGGCACTCACTGCTTTTTTCATTAATGGCATTTGCAAAATGTTCGGCATCATTAACCCTTTGCATGATGGTAAAATGGTAAAAAATATGCTGGTAATGCTGAGGCTGCTCGAAATTCTTATTTCGCTTAAAGGTTTAGTTCCGCACGTATCTGGTTTTCATTTGATTTGTTTGATTTGTTTTATTTTGTTTGTATTGTTTGTTTTGATTGTTATATTGTTTTAGTACGTGAATTGTGAATATGCACAATTTCTTTCGATATGCACAGTCAGTAAAAATATGTAAGGACCAGTCTGTCCAGTTTCGTCTCGTTTAGATTCGCTTATTCGTTTAGGATAATCATAATCGGTCATCCCGTCGAGTTTCGTACCCGTCAAGTTTCGTACCCGTCAAGTTTCGTACCCGTCAAGTTTCGTACCCGTCAAGTTTCGTACCCGTCAAGTTTCGTACCCGTCAAGTTTCGTACCCGTCAAGTTTCGTACCCGTCAAGTTTCGTACCCGTCAAGTTTCGTACCCGTCAAGTTTCGTACCCGTCAAGTTTCGTACCCGTCAAGTTTCGTACCCGTCAAGTTTCGTACCCGTCAAGTTTCGTACCCGTCAAGTTTCGTACCCGTCAAGTTTCGTACCCGTCAAGTTTCGTACCCGTCAAGTTTCGTACCCGTCAAGTTTCGTACCCGTCAAGTTTCGTACCCGTCAAGTTTCGTACCCGTCAAGTTTCGTACCCGTCAAGTTTCGTACCCGTCAAGTTTCGTACCCGTCAAGTTTCGTACCCGTCAAGTTTCGTACCCGTCAAGTTTCGAAGCCGTCAAGTGCCCGTCTAGCACTTAAATTTAAAGCACTTTAAAAATAAAGTGCTTTATTTATAAAGTGCTTTATTTATAAAGTGCTTTATTTATAAAGTGCTTTATTTATAAAGTGCTTTATTTATAAAGTGTTTTTCTCTAAGTACTTTTCCTGAATCATAAGCTCGCATGAGCCACTGAATTATTAACGCTAGTTTCACTTTCTACCACAATCATAACCGCTTACCGAAAGGCGAGAGCGCTTGTCGCTATTTACGGTGTCGATAGGGCGTGAGGCCCTTTTCATTTCTCCACCCGTCATTTCTTCGCCGCTTTGACCAGCCACGGACCAATTTACTCTCAAGCGCCCGCTCGTAAACTGAATGAACGGTACGAAACGGGTACAGGTACGAAACGGGTACGGGTACGAAACTAGACGGGCACGAAAGTATATTTAAGTGCTAGACGGGCACTTGACGGGTACGAAACTAGACGGGTACGAACTAGACGGATACGAAACTAGACGGATACGAACTAGACGGATACGAAAGAAAACTAGACGGATACGAAAACTAGACGGATACGAAACTAGACGGATACGAAACTACTAAGACGGATACGAAACTAGACGGATACGAAACTAGACGGATACGAAACTAGACGGATACGAAACTAGACGGATACGAAACTAGCGGATACGAAACTAGACGGATACGAAACTAGACGATACGAAACTAGACGGATACGAAACTAGACGGATACGAAACTAGACGGATACGAAACTAGACGGATACGAAACTAGACGGATACGAAACTAGACGGATACGAAACTAGACGGATACGAAACTAGACGGATACGAAACTAGACGGATACGAAACTAGACGGATACGAAACTAGACTGATACGAAACTAGACGGATACGAAACTAGACGGATACGAAACTAGACGGATACGAAACTAGACGGATACGAAACTAGGACGGATACGAAACTAGACGGATACGAAACTAGACGGATACGAAACTAGACGGATACGAAACTAGACGGATTACGAAACTAGACGGATACGAAACTAGACGGATACGAAACTAGACGGATACGAAACTAGACGGATACGAAACTAGCCGGATACGAAACTAGACGGATACGAAACTAGGACGGATACGAAACTAGACGGATACGAAACTAGACGGATACGAAACTAGACGGATACGAAACTAGACGGATACGAAACTAGACGGATACGAAACTAGACGGATACGAACTAGACGGATACGAACTAGACGGATACGAACTAGACGGATACGAAACTAGACGGATACGAAAACTAGACGATACGAAACTAGACGGATACGAAACTAGACGATACGAAACTAGACGGATACGAAACTAGACGGATACGAAATCTAGACGGATACGAATCTAGGCGGATACGAATCTACGGATACGAATCTAGACGATACGAATCTAGACGGATACGATCTAGACGGATACGAATCTAGACGGATACGAATCTAGACGGATACGAATCTAGACGGATACGAATCTAGACGGATACGAATCTAGACGGAGTACGAATCTAGACGGGTACGAAATCTAGACGGGTACGAATCTAGACGGGTACGAATCTAGACGGGTACGAATCTAGACGGGTACGAATCTAGACGGGTACGAATCTAGACGGGTACGAATCTAGACGGGTTACGAATCTAGACGGGTACGAATCTAGACGGGTAACGAATCTAGACGGTACGAATCTAGACGGGTACGAATCTAGACGGGTACGAATCCTAACCGGGTACGAAGCTAGACGGGTACGAAATCTAGACGGGTACGAATCTAGACGGGTACGATCTAGACGGGTACGAATCTAGACGGTACGAATCTAGACGGTACGAATCTAGACGGGTACGAATCTAGACGAATCGGTACGAATCTAGACGGTACGAATCTAGACGGGTACGAATCTAGACGGGTACGAATCTAGACGGGTACGAATCTAGACGGGTACGAATCTAGACGGTACGAATCTAGACGGGTACGAATCTAGACGGGTACGAATCTAGACGGGTACGAATCTAGACGGGTACGAATCTAGACGGGTACGAATCTAGACGGGTACGAATCTAGACGGGTACGAATCTAGACGGGTACGAATCTAGACGGGTACGAATCTAGACGGGTACGAATCTAGACGGTACGAATCTAGACGGTAGAATCTAGACGGGTACGAAATCTAGACGGGTACGAATCTAGACGGGTACGAATCTAGACGGGTACGAATCTAGACGGGTACGAATCTAGACGGGTACGAATCTAGACGGGTACGAATCTAGACGGGTACGAATCTAGACGGTACGAATCTAGACGGGTACGAATCTAGACGGGTACGAATCTAGACGGGTACGAATCTAGACGGGTACGAATCTAGACGGGTACGAATCTAGACGGGTACGAATCTAGACGGGTACGAATCTAGACGGGTACGAATCTAGACGGGTACGAATCTAGACGGGTACGAATCTAGACGGGTACGAATCTAGACGGGTACGAATCTAGACGGGTACGAATCTAGACGGGTACGAATCTAGACGGGTACGAATCTAGACGGGTACGAATCTAGACGGGTACGAATCTAGACGGGTACGAATCTAGACGGGTACGAATCTAGACGGGTACGAATCTAGACGGGTACGAATCTAGACGGGTACGAATCTAGACGGGTACGAATCTAGACGGGTACGAATCTAGACGGGTACGAATCTAGACGGGTACGAATCTAGACGGGTACGAATCTAGACGGGTACGAATCTAGACGGGTACGAATCTAGACGGGTACGAATCTAGACGGGTACGAATCTAGACGGGTACGAATCTAGACGGGTACGAATCTAGACGGGTACGAATCTAGACGGGTACGAATCTAGACGGGTACGAATCTAGACGGGTACGAATCTAGACGGGTACGAATCTAGACGGGTACGAATCTAGACGGGTACGAATCTAGACGGGTACGAATCTGAGACGGGTACGAATCTAGACGGGTACGAATCTAGACGGTTACGAATCTAGACGGGTACGAATCTAGACGGGTACGAATCTAGACGGGTACGAATCTAGACGGGTACGAATCTAGACGGGTACGAATCTAGACGGGTACGAATCTAGACGGGTACGAATCTAGACGGGTACGAATCTAGACGGGTACGAATCTAGACGGGTACGAAATCTAGACGGGTACGAATCTAGACGGGTACGAATCTAGACGGGTACGAATCTAGACGGGTACGAATCTAGACGGGTACGAATCTAGACGGGTACGAATCTAGACGGGTACGAATCTAGACGGGTACGAATCTAGACGGGTACGAATCTAGACGGTACGAATCTAGACGGGTACGAATCTAGAACGGGTACGAATCTAGACGGGTACGAATCTAGACGGGTACGAATCTAGACGGGTACGAATCTAGACGGGTACGAATCTAGACGGGTACGAATCTAGACGGGTACGAATCTAGACGGGTACGAATCTAGACGGGTACGAATCTAGACGGGTACGAATCTAGACGGGTACGAATCTAGACGGGTACGAATCTAGACGGGTACGAATCTAGACGGGTACGAATCTAGACGGGTACGAATCTAGACGGGTACGAATCTAGACGGGTACGAATCTAGACGGGTACGTGAATCTAGACGGGTACGAATCTAGACGGGTACGAATCTAGACGGGTACGAATCTAGACGGGTACGAATCTAGACGGGTACGAATCTAGACGGGTACGAATCTAGACGGGTACGAATCTAGACGGGTACGAATCTAGACGGGTACGAATCTAGACGGGTACGAATCTAGACGGGTACGAAACTAGACGGTCGATCTAACGGGTAGAAACTAGACGGGTACGAAACTAGACGGGTACGAACTAGACGGGTAAGAACTAGACGGGTACGAAACTAGACGGGTACGAAACTAGACGGGTACGAAACTAGACGGTACGAAACTAGACGGGTACGAAACTAGACGGGTACGAAAACTAGACGGGTACGAAACTAGACGGGTACGAACTAGACGGGTACGAAACTAGACGGGTACGAAACTAGACGGGTACGAAACTAGACGGGTACGAAACTAGACGGGTACGAAACTAGACGGGTACGAAACTAGACGGGTACGAAACTAGACGGGTACGAAACTAGACGGGTACGAAACTAGACGGGTACGAAACTAGACGGGTACGAAACTAGACGGGTACGAAACTAGACGGGTACGAAGCTAGACGGGTACGAAGCTAGACGGGGTACGAAGCTAGACGGGTACGAAGCTAGACGGGTACGAAGCTAGACGGGTACGAAGCTAGACGGGTACGAAGCTAGACGGGTACGAAGCTAGACGGGTACGAAGCTAGACGGGTACGAAGCTAGACGGGTACGAAGCTAGACGGGTACGAAGCTAGACGGGTACGAACTAGACGGGTACGAAACTAGACGGGTACGAAACTAGACGGTACGAAACTAGACGGGTACGAAACTAGACGGGTACGAAACTAGACGGGTACGAAACTAGACGGGTACGAAACTAGACGGGTACGAAACTAGACGGGTACGAAACTAGACGGGTACGAAACTAGACGGGTACGAAACTAGACGGGTACGAAACTAGACGGGTACGAAACTAGACGGGTACGAAACTAGACGGGTACGAAACTAGACGGGTACGAAACTAGACGGGTACGAAACTAGACGGGTACGAAACTAGACGGTGTACGAAACTAGACGGGTACGAAACTAGACGGGTACGAAACTAGACGGGTACGAAACTAGACGGGTACGAAACTAGACGGGTACGAAACTAGACGGGTACGAAACTAGACGGGTACGAAACTAGACGGGTACGAAACTAGACGGGTACGAAACTAGACGGGTACGAAACTAGACGGGTACGAAACTAGACGGGTACGAAACTAGACGGGTACGAAACTAGACGGGTACGAAACTAGACGGGTACGAAACTAGACGGGTACGAAACTAGACGGGTACGAAACTAGACGGGTACGAAACTAGACGGGTACGAAACTAGACGGGTACGAAAACTAGACGGGTACGAAACTAGACGGGTACGAACTAGACGGGTACGAAACTAGACGGGTACGAAAACTAGACGGGTAACGAAACTAGACGGTTACGAAAACTAGACGGGTACGAAACTAGACGGGTACGAAACTAGACGGGTACGAAACTAGACGGGTAGAAACTAGACGGTACGAAACTAGACGGGTACGAAACTAGACGGTACGAAACTAGACGGGTACGAAACTAGACGGGTACGAAACTAGACGGGTACGAAACTAGACGGGTACGAAACTAAGACGGGTACGAAACTAGACGGTACGAAACTAAGACGGGTACGAAACTAGACGGGTACGAAACTAATCGGGTACGAAACTAGACGGGTAGGAAACTAGACGGGTACGAACTAGACGGGTATGAATCTGGACGGGACGAAACTGGACGGGTACGAAAATCGACGGGACGGAACTCGACGGGACGACCGATTAGTGATTATCCTAATTTATGATTATTCGTATAAGCGAATCTAAACGAGACGAAACTGGACAGACTGGTCCTTACATATTTTTAGTGACTGTGCATATTTACATATGAATAAAAAAATCAAAAAATATAACATATCAAAAAATATCATAAAACATATCAAAAAAATAACATATATAAATATCAAATATATAATATCAAATATATAATATCAAATATATAATATCAAATATAAATATATAACATATCAAAAAATATCACACATATCAAAAAATTAAACAAAACAAACCAGTAATTTTTATTATAAGTAGTATATTCAGATCGTCAATTAATCATATTTTGCAAAGTACGCGTAAATTTCAAAATTTAATATAGGCAAAACTACACAAATAAACAATTTTCAGGTAAATAAAGAAACACTTTATATTATAATATTATATTATAAATATATAATATTATATTATAAATATATAATATTATATTATAAATATATAATATTATATTATAAATATATAATATTATATTATAAATATATAATATTATATTATAAATATATAATATTATATTATAAATATATAATATTATATTAATAAAGAAACCCTTTTATTGATGTCCAGAATGAATGCCATGTATTCGTGTCATTTTTTTTTAATAGTCGTGTCAATTCGAGTGCGATTTGACGTGGAATGGCTCGTATTTCAATTCGTTTCGCTCTCAGCCATAAGAACATAAATGACCCACAAGTCACCCACGATGTTACCCACAAAAATATGTATGACACAATGTCATACATTCTGGGGGGAAAGTGAACATCTGAAACACTAATAACTCTTGAAACCCTTATCAGGCAGACTGTCATTCTTTTTTCTGGTTCTTCAGCACTTGCATCAAAGACTGGCCGAACTCAATTCGTTAGTGCATGGGTAGGCAGAGCGCAGCCTCATACTTACAATTGATTTTCATAGAACTGTATGTGTGAAGTGCCCACTTTTTTTCTTGTTGTATTTTATAGAAAATTAAACAAGGAACACGCCTATATTTTTTCAATTTTTTATCCCATCGAGTTTATGTAGAAATTTTACTTTTTTTCGAAAAAAATACATTTTTAAAATGAAAAAAAATTTTTGAAAAATGTATTTACAGAGGAATAAAATACACATTTCAAAGTATTAAATGATATAAACCAGAAATTTTTATATTTAGTACATTCGGAGAGATAATTGATCTTCTTTTGTGAAGTACCTGTAAATTCCAAAATTTAATATAGCCATAACTACACAAATAATCAATTTTCAGGCAAATAAAAAATACGTGTCTCTTTTTTGGATGTCCAGATTTAAGAAAAAAAATATCGTACATTTTAAAAAATGTGTCAACTCTTGTGCGATTTGACGTGGAATGGCTCAAAAGCAAAAATAGGGGGCAGGGAAATATAAGTTTTCAAGAAACGGAGAGAGAAGAACTCAGATATGACACCTACCCTAGATTCAAAGAAGCTTGCCAGTCAACGATATATACTCAGCCGTGGAAAATTCACAGCAGAACAACTTGCTAACATTCAGGGAAATGCGGAGTATGTTTTTCCATCGAACTACCTACATGACGAGCATGTAGAACTTGAAAACTGTAGTCCTCTTGAAGGTTCATCCCTTTCCAATGAATCATCCGTCAGTGGTGGATCCAGTTTGGATCTGGCAAAGAATCGCACGACAAGGACATGTTGCGAAATCTCTTTCGACGCGAGACAGATGGAGTTCGTCTATTTGCCTTCGAATCTCGTGCATCACTGAGAATGTACGAAAATGCCAAAGCTAAGAGAGTGATAGAGACAGCAAACTCTTGTCTTAAATGAGGTGGCACAGACCCGATATATACATTACTGAAATCAATCACATCGTGCACGAAACTGGGTATCTGGTATCTCAGATAATTTTGAAGTCACAGGTAAGAACATCGACAGCCGACAGCCAAACAGAGTAACAGCTCCATACCCCTATGGACGAAAAGAATTATGAAACGGATAGCCAACACTCGGCGTGAAATATCACTCTCAGCCGACGCTTTTCTATATCAACGCATACATATAAAGTTCAACGAAAAATATTCCATGTTGAACAAAAATACCAAATTGAAAATGACACAAGCAGGCGAATGATAGCTGAGAAGATAAAAGGGAAAATAAAAGCATGTTCAAAACTAAGTGTTAGAACTACATCGCATTTATGTTTGTGTTTTTCAATAGACTGATTTATTTTTTGGTTTTTATTAGAAATAAATAGACCTCCTGGATTATTTTTCATTGTCATTTCCTGTTTACACTTACAATGACTGCGGGAAATACGACACCCGAGGTTAAATCCGTCAGTATGTCTACAGCGAATCTCGCTAACCTTGATTCAACAAAACGGCGCTTTTGCGAATAAGGTTCATTCTACGCAACAAGAGCCAAAACCTGTTATTAAAATGTGTGAAAGAACTCAATCAAAACGCTCACATGTTTGTATAAGTCACTTTCAGAATTATATAATTGCTGTACGAAATGCAAGCACTCTTGGTTTTATTCGGTGGGGGTAGAATAACCTTTCAATGAACAATGCTTCCATTTTATTGCTAAAATTTTATGTTCAATTTGTTTTACATGTTTTGTAACATTAATATATACAAGCATTTGTACGAACATTATTTTTAAGTAATGCCCATTTTTTGAATACCCAGTGAAGCGTGCGCGGAAAATGAAACTGCGCGCAGATTCCTGAATTTCAAATTTGCAGTGAATTGTAGCTAACATATGGCTTTTGTGGATAACATATGGCATATGGATTGATTATGATTTCGGGCGCGTTAACTGTAAGGTAATTAGGTCCCGTAAGGGTAGGGCATTTCTGTCACGGGAGGTGGCGGTGAACTTTCTCCACTGGTTGACGAGATCCGGCGCGACCTATGTCGCCTGCGGGGTTTTCCCCAGCCAGGTGTCTCCCACCAGAGGGGCACCGCGCCATCCACGAAAAGCTCGAAGCTCCTGACTGGTCTTCCGACATGTGTGCTATTGTAAACGCATGTAAATGCGATGTGTAAGTAAGAGGTGAGAATAGGATACGGAAGAGGAAGTGAAGGTCGCGGCGCCGTCCATGGCTCGTTTGTTAGGTACTGCTCCGGCGTTCGCCTGGTGTTGAACGGAGAAACAAGGGAAAACTACCGATCACAAAAACCGACCGCTAGAATGCTCCTCCAGTCAGAGGTTGAACTCTACTCGGCTATCAAGCTGTGTCGAAAATTCTTCCACCGCCGTGACTCGAAATCTAGGACCTCCCGGTCAGAGGGACTGCAGTGAGCCATCTCCCCCGGTCTACGTAATAGTAACAGGCTAATAGTAGTTCCCTAAAAACCTCTTGTCACACATTCAACCTCAACATTTCCCCTCCCTTATAAATACACATAGGCGCACACGCGCATGAGCACGCACGTACAATATTACACTACACTACCACACATGTGGAGTCCAGTCAAAAGATTAGAGTTCATCCCCGCAGGATTGTTGCCTTGCTGAGGGAGAGAAAACGTCGACGGAGAGGAGTCGACGGGTAGTTCGGTGTCGTTTATCACGTTCCAGCGGGTGAGTATACCATCACCTCCCGTGTTATGACATGCACTACACTTGCGGGACTAGTGATCTTAGTAGTTCACACGCTCGGAATAAATCCCCATTCACTCTCTCACTCACACGGAGCAATATCAATTTCGGATCGCGCGTGAATGGAATCTGGTGAGCCATTTGTGATCATTGATGATGTGACAATAATTGTCAATTATTGACGCCCAAATTATTGACGCACGAAAGGGAGAGTCACAAATTCAAACTCGTCAATGAAATTTCATCAAATATCAAAATTAGTTTTGTTGAAATTTTATCTGAAAACTTACCTTTCAAGAAATTGTGCATTCGACGGGTTACAATCGTGAATAAATTAATTATTGTCACAGCCGGCATATGTCTCTGAAGAGAATAGGCAAAAATTCGTACATAATTTTCGAATGAAATCGGAAATGAAGTATGAAGCATAATACAAAATTTAACGTATAATCACATTACTCTTTTTGTAAATTGTCAATTGTTTCGTTTTATTGCAAAAAGCATCTCGTTTAAAATGCAACAATTTACTTTAAAAAAGGCTGATATATTTTTCAAGTAAACTTACATTCACATTATGTTCCTCAGCCCGCTGACTTTTTCGCCATATCTGCGATGAATGGTTGTAATTGACGAATGATATGAACAGAATGAGAAAAGAATAGCGGGGTGGGACGGAAGGAAAACGGGAGAACCCTGAGAAAACCTATCGCGAATCCGATTTTGTTTACCCCTAATTTCACTACCATCGACTGGGATTTGAACCCAGATCACAGTCCTGATCTTCACCACAATCTTTTTTTAACAAAGGATCGATGAAAAAATGATTCAGTGTTTTACTAAGGAGAGACTACATAAAGTAAAGGATTTCATGGAATTTCAATTTTAATAATCCTTCATGTAGCGATGGATTCCGAAGATTTCAAACAATTTCGGCTACAATAACTAGAGAAAAATCAGATATTTACCAAATATGCAGATAAAATACATTTTGATAATTTTCAGGGGTCATCCATAAAAAACGTAATGGTGAAGAAGGAAGGGGGTTTGAGGAAACGTTACGCTGCGTTACATATGTGTTGGGGGTGTTAGTTTAGTGATAAGAAACGATATTATTTTTTCAATATCTGCTGAAATAATTCATTTTATTCAGTCTTAAAACATTAAAGTATTAACAAGTTAAATTAAAAATATATAAATAAATTAAAAGTTATCATGTTTGCATAAATTGTTACAATAAATGGAATTATATTTACATCACTGGTATATTGACTGTATCTGTCAGGTAAGAAAATATTCGAAACTGATATAAAAAGTGTTTTATAATACAATTAAATGGAGCATTCGACTATCGCCCATGCGCCATCCACGACGGCATGTGCACGGCTTGCCAGAAATTGTATCGCCTAAGCGTTCTTCCTTCACTCAAAAATGGTCCCTAAACTTATTGTTTTGGTACTATCATCGCCAACTACTAGTTCAGACTTTAATTATTATAAATTGTAATATATAACACAAATAAAATTATTATAATTTTTTCCAGTTATATAATTTATTTTTACTTATTGTTAATAAAGAGGATGTTGTTGGAAGCTTTACCTAATTATTTAGGGGGTTAAAGAGCGCGATATAGGTGCTTTGGAGGGCTGAAGTGATATTCAAAAATTCAAATTTGAGTTACATAATTTATTGATGCGCCTCAATACATTTATCCAATTATGGGAATAAAGTAGGCTTAAATGTAGAAAATGTCATAAATGTGCTATTTATTTTTATTAAACTTGTAAAAAAATAGTCAAAAGTTGTTAATGAGAATAAAAATAACCCTTCTTATGTAATACTTGGAGTGCTGATGAGCAATCCATGTTTTTGAAAGAAAAAAGCTAGCAACTAATTTAGTGTTAAATGTTATGGCATTGATAAGGAACAAACAAAAGCATTCGAACGATTAATACAGTATTTCATTACTTACAAGCTCGATAAGCTGCATTATTATAATCTAGATTTCTGAATAACGGTAATCTTGAAAAAACAATAGGCAATTACAAAAATCCTTGAATTTATCCTTAATAAACATCCTTGAATTTATTGATCACATTAGTCACATGAGTCGTAGTTTACACATAATATGTACTTAAGTATTTTCATACCACAGCAAAATATTAAAATAATTCTAAGCATTTCAAAATGTTTCCAATTTTTAAACAAAAATTCTAAACCACCTACAAAATTTTGTTATCAATTATTAATGATAATTTATCCCGTAGACTTGTGTACATCTTGTTGGCCTTCTTGTTTCTGTACATGAGAGAAGAAACAACCTTGTTTACAAGAAAGTTCCAGCTGTCATTTAAGTTCAGCTTCTCTGACGCTACCGCACTAATACCGTAAGTCAAGGCCAGTGTAACCGAAAGGATTATAAATATTCTATGTTATTCTGTTTGCAACACTTGATAACATACAAAAATATTACGAGGTATGCCTACAAAAATATTAGTGGCCTGCAACACCAAAAATGCTGCAAATGAAAACATCACAAAATTGTGTTCCAAAAAGAAGTTGGAGAACGACAAATAAAATAGTCTCGTGTAACACTATGAGTAAATATTTTAACAAATACACACACACACACACTTCATTTATAAAATTTTAGGGGCCCCAAATTAATTATCAATTCGAAAGTAATAGTTATATGTTTATAATGGAGTGCAGTGGAGATAGACTGGTGAGTATAATAATAATAATAATAATAATAATAATAATAATAATAATAATAATAATAATAATAATAATAGGACATTGAAGATAATGATACTTCATCGTATTTTATTAATAATATTGTTCCGTTTATAGAAATGATACCGTCAAGTGGAAAATTATTTAATTTGAAAGAAGGTGGTGGAACTAAACTAGTACTACAGAACTACAGACATTCTCGTAGTGAAGTATTATAATTTCCTTGGTGAGGTCCAGCTTTACGGTCTTGCCCCTTCTTTCCAACTGCCATCTATCGCTTCCCTTAACATATTTTTTTTAAGTTTCCTCATCTTTGGTTTCCTAATGGTAAATTATAAATATTACTTTTCGACTATTAAAGAAGAGTAAAACCTCGTTCTTTATACCATTATTCATTGATAAATTCGAAGCCATTTTTAAGAAAATGGCGTTTAAGCGTCACTGTAAATGCGAAAGTTGAAGAAGAGGAACCTTTCGAGCTATCGAAAAACTTCAAATGAAGTCATTGTATGTATTTACTGTTCATTGTGCACAAATGTAATAATGTGCACAAATCACTGGAAAAGTGCATATTAATAGCTTAAGAGATTTCAATAACAATATTTTTGTGTAATTAAAAAAGGAATACAACAAAATTAATTTTATGTCATCTTAAATAATACAATTAGCACTCACCGTAGAAAAAGTTTGACAAAAAAATTTGGAGCGGTAATTGAGAAAATGGCGTTTGAGCTTTACTGAAAATGTGGAATTTTGAGTTAATAATCACAGAAAACTTGAGTTTTCGAGAAAATTTATAAGACATCATTTAAAGTAGATGTACTTGTAAACTCAATAATGTGAACAAATTGCCACTAATGTTAATATTAACGACGTGAGAGGCTAGTCATAAAAATTACATTTTTATAATTTTTGAAAAAAAAACAAAGGAAAGGGCAATATGGCGTTTATGTCATCTTATAGAGTACATTTACCATTATCCGTACAAAAAGGTTAAAGAAAAAATTGGAGCCGATTGAAAAAATCTTATTGTTATTTTTTAAATTACACATGTCGAACGTAATATTCCGCGAAAAATACAATTTTCAAAAAATGTACATGACCTTAATTAAAGAACTAATAATGGACGAAAAATTTAACGGACAGGACGGCCAGGCGGACAGGACGGCCAGGCGGACAGGACGGCCAGGCGGACAGGACGGCCAGGCGGACAGGACGGCCAGGCGGACAGGACGGCCAGGCGGACAGATGGCCATAAGTACTTTTTACGGAAATTTGTGTCAAACACAGACAATTTTTATTTTCTTTAAACCAGTTTTCTTAAAAACCGCACAATGTTTTTTGAATAAATTGGGACCTAAGATTACATAAAGAAAGCTTAAGAGAATGGTTCAGGTTTCATGTTTGTTGAAATTCCTGATTTTGCAAAACTTTTAAAAATTTAAAAAATCGGACGGCCAGACGGACGGCCAGACGGACGGCCAGACGGACGGCCAGACGGACGGCCAGACGGACGGCCAGACGGACGGCCAGACGGACGGCCAGACGGACGGCCAGACGGACGGCCAGACGGACGGCCAGACGGACGGCCAGACGGACGGCCAGACGGACGGCCAGACGGACGGCCAGACGGACGGCCAGACGGACGGCCAGACGGACGGCCAGACGGACGGCCAGACGGACGGCCAGACGGACGGCCAGACGGACGGCCAGACGGACGGCCAGACGGACGGCCAGACGGACGGCCAGACGGACGGCCAGACGGACGGCCAGACGGACGGCCAGACGGACGGCCAGACGGACGGCCAGACGGACGGCCAGACGGACGGCCAGACGGACGGCCAGACGGACGGCCAGACGGACGGCCAGACGGACGGCCAGACGGACGGCCAGACGGACGGCCAGACGGACGGCCAGACGGACGGCCAGACGGACGGCCAGACGGGGTCTTCCTCCAACTTCACAACTGAAGAAACAGATTTTTCCTTCAAATAAAATTTGTTCTCCAAAATTAGTTCTTTCCTGAAGATGCCGAGCATTTTTTTTGAAAATTTTAGTACTTTTCTCGCAATATTTCTTGCAATATGTGCAATTTTCAAAAATTACAAAAGAAGATTTTCTCGCAAACGGCTCCAATTTTTTTTTTAACTTGGGATAGGGATATTGATAAATGTACTCTATGCGATGGAATAAACGCCATATTGCTCTATTCTTTTCTTTTTTGACAATTACGAAAAGATAATTTTTTTCACTTGTATCTTACAACATTAATATTTAGATTATCATTTTCTTAAATTGTGTCATTTCTCCGGTTTCTGTGAAAACTATCTCAGAATTCCGCATTTTCAGAACGTTCAACGACATTTTCGGCTCCAAATGGTTGCTTAAAACTTCGCGGATGGAATTGAACTCATTAATATGATAAAGTTCATTTTAGTTTTTTTATTGTTTTTTATGAATGATTACACTATGTAGTGTTTTTAAAGATCTCTCACACAGTTAAATTTCCAAATTTCCAGCGAACTTGTAAACATTATTGTATTTATGAGTTAATATACTTCAAAGGACTTCTATTGAAGCTTTTCGAAAACTGAAAAATTTTCCGTGAAAACGAGCTTCGATTTTCATAATTACAGTAGGGCTTATATGCCATTTTCTTAAAAATGGCTCCAAATTTTTTAAAGAACTTTTCCGTTTAGTACGATGTTATACTGTTCTTTAATGTTCCTAAATTAATATTTCCATTCCATCATTAGGAAACCGAAAAATTAGGAAAATGTCAAAAATCTGTACTTAATGCGGCGATAGATGGTAGCTGGCAATAGTATGTGTCAAGTCCGAGTAGCCAGGGACTAAAAGACATAAAAAACTAGTACGAGAAAGTCTTTGCCATTCTGTAGCACCACCAGTTTTTTCAAACTTTGGGATCGGATAGTGCTAATTGCACTCTTTAATATGATGCAACGTTCATTTTGAAGTATTTTATTGTTTTTTCAAATATTACGCAAATCATTTTTTTTATTTACTTCGTTAATATGCACATTTCCAGCAATTTCTAAACACTATTGTGTTTGTGAGGTAAAGTGCTTTAATTGAGTTTTTTTAATGAAGTTTTTCGAAATCTCAACAATTTTCTGTGAAAAAGAACTTGACATTTCGAATTTACGGTATGAGTGACAAAACTATTCCCAAGAATGTCAAAACTATTACCAAAGTTGAATTAGTGACGTTTTTTTATAACTTGTGACATTTCTGTGTAGGTCGGTGTAGGATAACATGCTGTATTGAATTTGCTGAACTATTGCGAAACATTTTAATTATATGCTTTTTAATAACGTGTGGTCCAACCAGATTAGTTTCTAAAATTACTTTGATAACAATTCACAGATTAGGTATGAAGATTTACCTTGAACTTATTGAGCTAAAGCTAGTTTTGAAATTTTAATTTGACATGTAAAAATTTGGAAGTTCCTTTCAATTAATGTTTGTTGATTGGTTATTCAGTTACAGAGATGGGGCATTCAGAGATGTTAATACATTTACAACGCTATTGCAGGAAATAATCTGTATTAGTAATTTTCAATGCGCGCAAGAATTGAAAGGAGACTATGCATCCTCTGGCCATGTGAGAGGATTCTACGGATTCGATAGATAACCGGGAACTCGGGAAAAATTTAAACAACGTCAGTTTAAATTTTGATTAGAAATGCCAATAGTTCACTGTCTTATTCAGCCTATACTCATACTACACCTTCCAACTGATTTTGCACACTCAGTGCATCACTGTTTACGAGACAGTTTAAGGAAGGATTCTACAAATATCGAGGCCGAATGTTTGACATTACGAAACTGTATATGATACTTACTGTGTATTTATATAGGTTGGATGGATTAATTGAACCTTCATAACTCTAATTTCTTCATTTCAATGAATTAATTCTTTTCAATCGTAACAGGTATTTGAGTTAATTTACCTCCATGTCTGATATTATAAACATTATTCACGATCTTCGATTTTTCCTATATTAAACACTAGTTTTCTTTGTATCTCTTCAGTTTCTTATTTGTCAGCTCAATGTTAAAGTTGACTGTTTCCTTATGATAATGAATAAGTTTAAAAGGTGTTCGACGCAGTTTGTATTCTCCGCGTAGCTGAAGCTAATCACAGTGAAAAGAACTTCGGAAGAGCGTGAAAAATCAAATCTAAGAGCACTCTTGGCACAAACATTTCATGTCTCATGTTTGACAATTTGCATAGTTTAAAGCGTAGTCGGAAGGGTGCTTTACAAAAAATTCAGTTAATTGTATTCGAGTGCAAATAATTGTATGTAACATATCAACATTTCGTGAGAAAACTTTTTCTTATTAAACATTCTTGTCCGTCAGTCTCAATTAATATAAAAAAAATTCTTTGGCCATTCATCCAACGGAAAAATATCTTGAATAAAATATTGCAGGTTAAGAACCATTTATTATCATTTTTACAATGCGACGCTTCAAGGCTCATTTGTGAAGAAACATGTGTTGTTTTCTAGCCTGGGGCAAATTCTGATGGGGCAAATTTAGCCTCGAAACGTCGGTACTTTAGAAATTATAAAAAAGTGGTTCTTAATTTCAATATTTTATTTAAGAATTCGTTCATGGGATGAATGGCCAAAAATGGTCTATGTTAAAATGCATTTTCATATTCACATGGGATGAGTGCATGCCATAATGTACGAGAGAACCATCATTTTTATTTGATGATGCTTCTGGAATGTATTTGAAATGTAGAGGGGTATTATATCTCTATAAAAACCATTAAACTGGATTTTGTCCCAAATGTAAGATATCGTTATTTTATGCGGCCGTCTTCATTACGCACACGTGGGTTTGAATTACAGACGCACGAAATAAAAGCATTTCATCAGCCAAATTTTGATCTTCCAAATCTTGAGTATCTATCAATCCTCTATGGATACTATATACACGGCAGGTCGAAACATTTGATAAATAACTTTTTCTTTCCTTCCTTGAGATTTGAAATATCAATTCTGTAGCATATCCATACCTGTACGTTCGTGTTATTGTAACAATTGGCACATAATTCACAAAAAAACTTGGGTTGTTGTAGCGAACTCTCAGTCTTTACGCAAGCAGTTTCAAAGACCGCTGTCCTTACTCGAGCTAGATCCAATGGTATGGGGGCCATGCCGGCCCCCGATAAAATCACATTTCTTGTAATTATTCAATTTATTCGAAGTGAATACCATAATTAGATGTCATCAAGATAAAAGTTTTATTCAGATTATGGATATTCTTGTATATTTTTTACTTAAAGCTAATAATTTTAAAAAATCAAAACTTCTCGTGGAATATCCCAACTGAAATTGCCTATCCCCGAAATTCTTTGTGGATCCGCCCAAGTGCTGATGATGTCAAGCGCCGTTGGCCTGGCGCAACCCTCACCTGCAAGCCCTGTTATGCGACCGGTTGATCGCTCATCGCCCTCGCGCGCTGTCTCGTTGCAGCAGACCGCCGTTCGGCCGCCTGCGTCTCTCGGCTGCGCTCACACCACTGCGAGGCAAGCGAGCGCCCGCGGGTGGCGCGGAGAGGCGCGGCGCGGTGGGCCACGGAGGGGTGGGGCGGAAGGGGGCGGGGCAGGCGACGCCACGCGACGCGACGCGCGGGGAAAGGAAACGCCCAAGGAGAAGATGAAGAGAGGAAGAGGAGAGAGGAAGAGAGGAAGAGGAAGAGAGGAAGAGGAAGAGAGAAGAGGAAGAGAGGAAGAGGAAAGAGAGGAAGAGGAAGAGAGGAAGAAGAAGAGAGGAAGAGGAAGAGAGGAAGAGGAAGAGAGGAAGAGGAAGAGAGGAAGAGGTAGCGCGCAAGATAACGAGATGGAGATGTGTCTACGTTGTCGAGGACACTGCTACAGCTGTGGGGGTAGTAAATGGAGATGGCGGAAACGGGGGGTATCAAGGTCATAAGTTTAAGTACAATTCACGGTATCAATGGCAATGTCTGAAAGTGGAAACTGTACTCTGATTTAAATGTTAGGCGAATTGATAGCGATCAGCTGGGAAGCGTTTATCCAATCAGGCGTTCCGTTACAACTTTTTTTTATATTGAAGCTCCCGATTGGATAACCACATCCCAGCTCATGTAAAGACAGTCGCCCTACATTGAAATCGAAATATAATAGTGAAGTAATTGAACAATTCTTCCCAATAGAACCGTGTACCTGGGTGACGCAGGGGCTGGAGCGCTGTCCAAGTACGAGGAGTCGTCTGCGGTGCGGGTTTGTTATCCGCACCTGGTTGTGGCTTAGTTGAATCACCTGGTTGTGGCTTCTCATACCACGAATATTGCATCTGAACGCATTCGATTCATAATCATAATCTTCTCTTTATCATTCCCCCCTATCATTATCAACTTAGAGAAGGTAATCGCAAAACCAGCATTTGATCATCTGCTTACGAAAAGCGAGGGTAGCAAGACCTCCGCCATTGCTTGGTGCTTGGAAAGAAGTATGAAATTCATCATCACCATAAGCAAGGTGTAGGTCACCAACGTGTTAATAAAAACTGAAGTTCTTCCAATCAGTCTTCGTCGCATTGACAGACCCCCACTTGAATATGAGAAACCGTATCCTAAAAATGGGAATGGAAATAGGATAAAGAAGAGTAGAAGTCCACTGGAGTCGCGTGGGTTGTAGGTGAAAAGCACAGGAAGGATCGTAGAAAACAGATAACATCAATTTATCTCCATACAACAGCCTCGTTTAAACCGAGTTTTTCAATGGTTGTTGTAAATAAAATACTAGTAAGAACTTAATATGGAGTTTTTTAACTCCAGAGCTTAAGATGCGAACGGAATTATCATTCGTAAATACTTGAAATGTGAACTCCGCATCCAAAATTTGAGAGAGATTGATTACGCACATAATAGTATGTAAAGAAATGATGCAGGTAATTGGTACCTTGGATTGAGGTAATAACAATTAATTAAAATAAATTTCGTCCGTATTAAGAATCTGTATTAAGAATTTTTTGAAATAAACATTCAAACTTAATCACCACGTACACTTACATTTGGCTTTAGATCTGACTGATATTTGTAAAAGGATTTTGGTTTATTCCAAAACATGTCTTTGTCTATGTCCGATCGTTGGTTCTTTATTTCAAAATGGTTGTACGGGTGTGTGTTACCTCTTCTTCGACCTCCTTTTATTTCGCTAACGTATTTACGTCCCTGCCTGTAGATACGTAATTTATTTGTTCTTGGATGGTTAATTTAAAATATAATAAATTCAGAAACGACCTTAGAATGTAAAGGAAAATCTTGTATTATCTACAGGAGTACGCTCTTATTTAATTACTTAGGCTTTGTGCCCCATATTTTTTTATGTCGTCACCAATTGAGGAAGTTTTTGTATGTTTGAATTCATGAATAAATACCTCCTTGTGGGTCACGTTTGTTTGTAAAATGAAAATTTTCCAGAGTAATAAGCATATACAGCTACACTTGTAAAGCACAGTTTATTTCAATCCTACATAAACAAACTCTCCTACAACTTTTCTGCAGTAGATGAGTGCAAAATTATGTCTTCTAAGACTTCAATTGAGGAAGACAATAAAATATTTATTTCATTTATGACGCAGTTAGTTTACGACCACATATTTTCTGAAGTTAACATTAAATAGAGAAGTCTGGAATGGAATAGCCTTATGGTGCAACCCGTTATTACAGCAGGCTATGTTTAATATCCGTACGACGTAAGATATCTTTTTACAAATTAATATATTATTACTATTATATTATTATTATTATTATTATTATTATTATGATGCCCTGGACCTAATGTCATACATAATACGTAAACATTAATTTTAAGTACATTTTGCGTTATCTTAATTCTTGTCATCTTGTCACTCTGTCATCTTAATTTTTAATCGAATTTCTGCAAAGGTAAGGTTCCAAATACAGTTTAGCGATATTGCCACGTACAAAATCATTTAAAAAAGATAACTTAAACATAATTATTAAAAGAAAGAAACATAATTAAACGCTGGAAAATTTTTTGGGGTAAAATCATTTTTATGCTTCTTGAATAATTAATTCTTTAACATACCTACACCTGTGTTTAATGTTAACGAAAATGCACTGCTACCGCGGTAGAGAGAAAGTTATGCAATGCAACCCGCAAAAACGGCAAATTTTTGGCAGAAAGACTTATATTAAAAAGCTCTGGTAACGAAAGAGTGATAAATCTATATGTAAAAATTAGAAAATAAACCTCTAACACATGGTGTAGCCAGAATCCATGTTTTGTGGGTCCTTGATACCGAAACATCGATTGACAGCAAAACGTCCGTCCGTCCGCCCGTATGCCCGTCTGTCTGTGCACACGATAGCGGCTAAACCGTTCAGCCGATTTTCTCCAAAACGGACGTTCCCCAATAGATCTGGGTGATGTCATGGGCCCTTGAATTTGAATTGATGTTTTAATTTTGGGTGTACTTAACCTGAAGCCCCTGAACATTTTCAAAATTTTCAAAAAAGTTCCCCCAACGTTTTTTAATAAACTTGTTATTGGATAGTGTGAAGGGCGTTTAAGAGAAAGGCGCAGATCTCATGTTCGTTGTAAACTCTAATTTTTCAAAAATTGAATTAATGCAATTTTTTTCGGTGTGTTCCTACAACTACAATTATAAAGATAAACACGGGTTTTCTTCATGAAATGTGTTCATGAAACACAGATATAAAAATAATGTCATGTTCAATTTTTCAAAAACATGAGTATTTTTTTGCGAAATTTTGTTCACACAGACAAGTTTTATTTTCTTTAAACCATTTTTTTGTTAAAACAACACTAAATCTTTTGTTTAATTAGGACCGTTTATATAGACGGTTAACAAGACGGTTTAGAGAATGGTGCAGATCTCATGTTCCTTGAAATGCCTGATGTTTCGAAAATAAAAAAAAATCGGCGTCTTCCTGCAATTACAATTTATTATGAGATACATTTTTTTCCTAAATGAAATGCGGTTATCAAAACCAGTAATTCAAACAAGGTCATGTTTAATTTTTTGAAAATATTAGTATTTTTTGTGTAATTTGGCAACAAACTGGTCACCCACTTCGAATTTACTGCGCTTCGTGAACGTAATTTCAGGCAGTTGGATTTCTGTGCCTCGTAAGTTAGAATTTGTGTATTATTTAGTATTTTTTGTTCATTTCTTACTTTCGATCATTTGTTATACATTTACAAATTAATATTTTAGAAATTATTTAAAACCTATTTAAATATATGAAATAAAAATTACTAGCCTTCAGAGAATATTAATTGGAATGCAACAATGGCATTTCGTGCCGCGACGCAGCTGGATTTCTGTACTAGCATCTAATTGTTGGAACATGATGTAACTGTATAAAAAGTAGTTGTAATTGTGAAATTTATGTTATTTGCTTGAAAATATTTAGTTAGTAATGAGTTTTACAAAAAATGACGACTAAGATATGTTAATTCGGAGAGAAATTGTGATATAAGTAGTATTACATAACTATTAGTAAAGATGAGAAACTCCATGCGTTTTATCACCACTAGTTTTATGTTGCTAAATGCATTAAAAGCGGGTCCGATGCACATATTGAAATTATTTTAGGAAAAATTTCAATTTTGACTGCAAAAGTCTGCTCGATAGTGATTAAAAACTAGCCCAAATAGACAATAGAAATATTTTCCCTCATAATATAATTATTTTATTTTATTAATACATAAATATATAAATGTGTATGTATATATATATATATATATATATATATATATTTATATGTGTGTGTGTGTGTGTGTGTGTGTATTGTAACAAATCTGCATATATTTTATTCTCCCAACTTTATACTCTTTACCCAACTATTAAAATGATGACATTGCTATTATCAAACTCATTGATTGATTAACTGATATTAAAATTTGATGCCCTAGATAGCTCAATAAATTAATAATTTATACAATGGGTTCGTATTTTACCACTATCTACCAATTGCTTAACAGTTTCAGCATGGGCCACTCGATCCGCCCGCCATACGGAAGACGAGAAACGTCTGAAAATTATTCCTTATGCGACAAAGATTGCTAGCTACAGATTATGCAGCATTGCATAATAATCATGTGATCTGATATTCATTAAAACAGAAACAGATTGATTTATTCAAACTGATTTTCTTTAAATTGCTATTAACAATAACTTTGTTACTATTTTGCATTTGCTTTAACTTCGATAAATTATTTGGTCATGACCTTTTTCTGAATGTCTAATCAGGGTTTACGGTACCAAGAGCTCACCTCTCAGATGTCGCCACGTAGATCTTCTGATGACGGTCACGCTGGGCCGCCGTGTTGTCCGCTCTTCTTTCGTGCTACCACTATCTT